>JALJCO010000399.1:195000-232500 GCA_023101725.1 Atherinomorus stipes
TTTTTGTGTTTTTTTTTTACAAAAATTTTAACTTTAAATGTAAATTTAAACAAAATTGTTCTGTTTTTCTGCATTTATGAGAGGTTTTAATTTTTTTTCTGAATTGACAAGAATAAAATTCTGTTTTACTGTATTAGTAAATGATTTTTCTGAATTAGCAAAATTTTTTATTAAAAAAAAAAAAGATTCTGATTTTTTTAATGGGGAAGATTTTTTTCATTTTTGTAAAAGTTTTTTTTACAAAAAAGTTTTTAAAAATTAGATAAATGTTGCAAAGAATACACACAATTGTTCTGTTTTTCTGAATTAACAAGAATAAAAAAAATAAAGAAAATGTTCAGTTTTTGAATTAATGAGAATTTAAGGGGGAAAAAAAGTTTAGTTTTTCTGAATTAGCAATTTTTTTTTACAAAAAATAAACAATGTTCAGTATTTTTAGATAAGCAAAATAGTTACAAAAATTATTTAACGTTCTGTTTTTCTGAATTGGCAAGATTATTTTCACAAAAAATAAGAAAATATTTCTGCTTTTCTGAATAAAAGAGGATTAAAGAAAAAAATATAAAAATGTTTTGTTTTCCAAATTAATGAGAATTTTAGAAAAAACAAAGGAATAAAATTTTTCTGTTTGTCTTGAGAGTTTTTTTTTTTTACAATAAATAAATAAAATGTTCATTTTTTTAGATTAACAAAATAGTTTGTACAAAAATAAATAAAAACATTCTGTTTTCTGAATTAGCAAGATAATTTTCACAAAAAAATTAAAAAATTGTTCTGTTTTCTGAATTAACGAGAATTGAAAATAAATAAATAAAAATGTTCCATTTTTCTGAATTAACAAAAAATCTAGGTAAAAAAAAAAAAAGTTTTTTCTGAATTTGCAAGATTTTTTTTTATATATATAACTTTTTTTTTTTTTTTTTTTTTTTTTTACAAAAAATCAATTTAAAAAAATTCTGTTTTTTAATTGATGAGAGTTTGTACAAAAATGAATAAAAGTGTTTTTTTTCTGAAAGCAGGGAAACATCTAAACCTGCTTTCATCGTAATCAACGCTTTGATTACTCGGTTCAGAATCAGACGTTTGGGATTTATTTTTTAACTTTTTCTACCCGTGTTTTTGCGTGTTCTTCATCCTCTTCATCATGTCCCCATCTCTGTGTGTCTGATTTACAGTCTCTCCTCTTTCATTCTCCTTTTCTGTCTCCAGAGTCTGTTCGCGCTCGCTGGCGACGAAGACAGCGAAGTTCGTAAGAACGTGTGCAGGGCTCTGGTCATGCTGCTGGAGGTGCGCATCGACCGCCTCATCCCACACATGCACAGCATCATCCAGGTAAGGCTCGGACTGGACGTAACACGCCAGCGTCCCTGCAGCGCCGTCCTCACAGCCGCCTGTCCTCGTCCTCCTGCAGTACATGCTGCAGCGCACCCAGGACCCCGATGAGAACGTGGCTCTGGAGGCCTGCGAGTTCTGGCTGACGCTGGCTGAGCAGCCCATCTGTAAGGAGGCCCTGTCCGGCCACCTGGTGCAGTGAGTATCTGCATGCACACGCCATTAACGACGAGATCTCACGATCTCATCACGCTTGCTTCTCTTCCCTCCAGACTGATTCCGATCTTGGTGAATGGGATGAAATACTCAGAGATAGATATTATTCTCCTGAAGGTGAGCAGCGTCCTGACCGAACGTCCCCGTCTCTCTGGTCTCGGCTGTTTTCTGCGTCCTCTCGGCATTCATCTTCGTCTCCGTCTCTGCTCCAGGGCGATGTTGAAGAGGACGAGACGATTCCGGACAGCGAGCAGGACATCAAGCCTCGCTTCCACAAGTCTCGCACCGTCACTCTGCAGCACGAGGGAGGCGAGGGGGAGGAGGGGGAGGACATAGACGAAGACGAGGACGACGACGATGACACGCTGTCTGACTGGAATCTACGTAAGTTACGGACCTGAGTGTCATCTCATTTGTCAGGACGCTCGGGGAATGTTCAGACACAAACCAGCTAAAGGAAATTATTCTAACCAGGTACGGAGATGAAGAGGACGTTCCTTTTCACCGGTTATTGGATCACCTTTTCTCTCATTCATGTCTAGGACAGTTAAAGGAACAGTTCACCCACAGAATGATGTAACTTTATCTTCCACTTCCCCTCATGGTGAGAAAGACTCTGCAGCACTTTTTTAATATCTCAAATGCAGCCGGTGATCAGGAAGGCTTCTCGTTTCCCCCCAACTTTCATATAATGGAGTTCACCGGGGTCCGAGCCAAAAAGGTCCATAAAAGTCCACAAAAACTTGGATTACATTGGACGAGCAGTATGGAGGAATATTGACAAGTTTTTGTGGACTTTTATGGACCTTTTTGGTCCAGCTGCATTTGAGATATTAAAAAGTGCTGCAGAGTCTTTCTCACCATGAGGGGAAGTGGATGATAAAGTTACAGCATTCTGTGGGTGAACTATTCCTTTAAGAGTAATCTTCAGTGTGTGAAAGTTGTTTATAATAGTATAAAAATGAGGATATTTACAGTCGTCCTTAAAATTATTCATACCCTACAGTTAAGTGCAGAACTAGATTCGAACATCAGCCTCCTAGGTGGAGGGCAGGTGCGCAGACCATTGGAGCAAACAGGCATGTATGCACAAATCCACCTGCAGGCATACTGAAAGGATGCTGTCGCGTTCTCATTAACCGGTTCTACCCTGGAACGTCATTGTGATTGTAAAAGACAGCATTTACACATAGTGCCCCCCCCCCCCCCCCACCCACGCCGTCTTTCTTTCTTTTCTTTTCTTTTTCTTTTTTTGCGGCAGCAGTTCAAACTCGCCATATGAGGCTTTAGAAGTTATAGATCCTTTCAATGGCGAATGCATAATTTTATGTTTAATATTATTTTATAAATTATAAAAGATTAATTAAAAAAAAGTTTTTCATCTCCGAGTATCAACTCAGAGTTCAGAGTTACTCTCAGAGTTTTTTAACCTGTTCTCTGTTTTTCCTGCGTTGTTCGAGTCTCTGCAGGACCGCGGTCTTGTTTCAGTGACCTCTGACCTCTCTGCGGTCTGGTTTCAGTGACCTCTGACCTCTCTGCGGTCTGGTTTCAGTGACCTCTGACCTCTCTGCGGGGTCTGGTTTCAGTGACCTCTGACCTCTCTGCGGTCTGGTTTCAGTGACCTCTCTGACCTCTCTGCGGGGTCTGGTTTCAGTGACCTCTGACCTCTCTGCGGGGTCTGGTTTCAGTGACCTCTGACCTCTCTGCGGGGTCTGGTTTCAGTGACCTCTGACCTCTCTGCGGGGTCTGGTTTCAGTGACCTCTGACCTCTCTGCGGTCTGGTTTCAGTGACCTCTGACCTCTCTGCGGTCTGGTTTCAGTGACCTCTGACCTCTCTGCGGTCTGGTTTCAGTGACCTCTGACCTCTCTGCGGGGTCTGGTTTCAGTGACCTCTGACCTCTCTGCGGGGTCTGGTTTCAGTGACCTCTGACCTCTCTGCGGGGTCTGGTTTCAGTGACCTCTGACCTCTCTGCGGGGTCTGGTTTCAGTGACCTCTGACCTCTCTGCGGTCTGGTTTCAGTGACCTCTGACCTCTCTGCGGTCTGGTTTCAGTGACCTCTGACCTCTCTGCGGGTCTGGTTTCAGTGACCTCTGACCTCTCTGCGGGGTCTGGTTTCAGTGACCTCTGACCTCTCTGCGGGGTCTGGTTTCAGTGACCTCTGACCTCTCTGCGGGGTCTGGTTTCAGTGACCTCTGACCTCTCTGCGGGGTCTGGTTTCAGTGACCTCTGACCTCTCTGCGGGGTCTGGTTTCAGTGACCTCTGACCTCTCTGCGGTCTGGTTTCAGTGACCTCTGACCTCTCTGCGGGGTCTGGTTTCAGTGACCTCTGACCTCTCTGCGGTGTCTGGTTTCAGTGACCTCTGACCTCTCTGCGGTGTCTGGTTTCAGTGACCTCTGACCTCTAACCTCTCTGCGGTCTGGTTTCAGTGACCTCTGACCTCTCTGCGGTCTGGTTTCAGTGACCTCTGACCTCTCTGCGGTCTGGTTTCAGTGACCTCTGACCTCTCTGCGGGGTCTGGTTTCAGTGACCTCTGACCTCTCTGCGGGGTCTGGTTTCAGTGACCTCTGACCTCTCTGCGGTGTCTGGTTTCAGTGACCTCTGACCTCTCTGCGGTCTGGTTTCAGTGACCTCTGACCTCTCTGCGGTGTCTGGTTTCAGTGACCTCTGACCTCTCTGCGGTGTCTGGTTTCAGTGACCTCTGACCTCTCTGCGGTGTCTGGTTTCAGTGACCTCTGACCTCTCTGCGGGGTCTGGTTTCAGTGACCTCTGACCTCTCTGCGGGGTCTGGTTTCAGTGACCTCTGACCTCTCTGCGGTCTGGTTTCAGTGACCTCTGACCTCTCTGCGGTCTGGTTTCAGTGACCTCTGACCTCTCTGCGGTGTCTGGTTTCAGTGACCTCTGACCTCTCTGCGGTCTGGTTTCAGTGACCTCTGACCTCTCTGCGGTGTCTGGTTTCAGTGACCTCTGACCTCTCTGCGGGGTCTGGTTTCAGTGACCTCTGACCTCTCTGCGGGGTCTGGTTTCAGTGACCTCTGACCTCTCTGCGGTCTGGTTTCAGTGACCTCTGACCTCTCTGCGGGGTCTGGTTTCAGTGACCTGACCTCTCTGCGGGGTCTGGTTTCAGTGACCCTCTGACCTCTCTGCGGTTTGGTTTCAGTGACCTCTGACCTCTCTGCGGGGTCTGGTTTCAGTGACCTCTGACCTCTCTGCGGGGTCTGGTTTCAGTGACCTCTGACCTCTCTGCGGGGTCTGGTTTCAGTGACCTCTGACCTCTCTGCGGGGTCTGGTTTCAGTGACCTCTGACCTCTCTGCGGGGTCTGGTTTCAGTGACCTCTGACCTCTCTGCGGGGTCTGGTTTCAGTGACCTCTGACCTCTCTGGGGTCTGGTTTCAGTGACCTCCGACCTCTCGGGGTCTGGTTTCAGTGACCTCTGACCTCTCTGCGGGGTCTGGTTTCAGTGACCTCTGACCTCTCTGCGGGGTCTGGTTTCAGTGACCTCTAACCTCTCTGCGGGGTCTGGTTTCAGTGACCTCTGACCTCTCTGCGGGGTCTGGTTTCAGTGACCTCTGACCTCTCTGCGGGGTCTGGTTTCAGTGACCTCTGACCTCTCTGTGGTGTCTGGTTTCAGTGACCTCTGACCTCTCTGCGGTCTGGTTTCAGTGACCTCTGACCTCTCTGCGGTCTCCGTCTTGCAGGGAAGTGTTCGGCCGCCGCTCTGGACGTCCTGGCCAACGTGTTCCGCGAGGAGCTGCTCCCCCACCTCCTCCCCCTGCTCAAAGGCCTGCTGTTCCATCCCGACTGGGTTGTCAAGGAGTCGGGCATCTTGGTGCTGGGGGCTATCGCAGAGGGTGAGATCAGACTCTAACATACCACCTTGTTACGATGATGTTGGAGCGCCCCCCCCCTCCGCCACGGCGGCGGTCTAACGAGTGCGACTGTTCCAGGCTGCATGCAGGGGATGGTGCCGTACCTGCCCGAGCTCATACCCCACCTCATCCAGTGCTTGTGCGACAAGAAGGCCCTGGTCCGCTCCATCGCCTGCTGGACCCTCAGCCGCTACGCCCACTGGGTGGTGAGCCAGCCCCCCGACGCTCACCTCAAACCCCTCATGACGGAGCTGCTGAAGCGCATCCTAGACGGCAACAAGAGGGTGCAGGAGGCGGCGTGCAGGTAACCCCCCCCCCCCCCCCCCCCCCCCCGTCTTCTCCCCCTGCTCCTGCTCGTCCTTTACCCCCTCCCCTTCGTTCTTCTCCCCCTCCTCCTGCTCGTTTCCTTTAACCCCCTCCCCTTCGTTCTTCTCCCCCTCCTCCTGCTCTACCTTTAACCCCCTCCCCTTCGTTCTTCTCCCCCTCCTCCTGCTCGTTTCCTCTTTAACCCCCTCCCCTTCGTTCTTCTCCCCCTCCTCCTGCTCGTTTCCTCTTTAACCCCCTCCCCGTCTTCCCTCCCCCTCCTCCTGCTCGTTTCCTCTTTAACCCCCTCCCCTTCGTTCTCTCTTCCCCCTTCTCCCTTACCCCCGCTTCTCTCTTACCCCCTTCCCCACCCCCTCGTTTACCCCCCCCCCCCCCTCCCTCCGTCTCCCCCCATAACTCTCCCCTCTACCCCTCCCTCTTCCCCCCTCACTACCCCTCTCTCTCCCCCCTACCTTCTCTTCCCTCCCCCCCCCCCTCCCTCTCCCCCCTCCCCCTCCCCTCCCCCCCCCCCTACCCCCCCTCGTCTTCCCCCCCCCCTTCCCCCCCCCCTCCTCTCTCCCCCCCCCTCCCCCCCTCCTCCCCCCCCCCGCTTCCCCTCCCCCTCCCCTCCTCTCTCCCCCTCCCCCCCCCCTTCCCCCCCCCCCCCTCCTCCCCCCCCCTCCCCCTCCCCCTCTCTCCCCCCCCCTCCCTTCCCCCCCCCCCCTCCCCCCCCCCTTCTCCCTCCCCCCTCCGCTCCCCCCCCCTTTCTCCCCCCTCCTCTTCTTTCCCCCCCCTCCTCCTCCCCCCCCCGTCCCTTTACCCCTCCTCCTTCTCCCCCCTCCTCTTCCCCCCCCCCCCTTTCTCCCCCCCCCGTCCCCCCCTTCTCCCCCCCCCCGTCCCCCTTTACCCCCCCCCTTCGTTCTTCTCCCCCCCCCCCTTCCCCCCCCCTTCCTCCCCCCCCCCCTCCCCCCCCCCCTTCCTCCCCCCCCCCCCTCCCTCCCCCCCCCCCTCCTCCCCCCCCCTCTCTCCCCCCCCCTTCTCCCCCCCCTCCTCTTCCTTCCCCCCCCTTCCTCTCCCCCCCTCCTCTCTCTCCCCCCCCTCCCCCCCCCTTCTCTCTCCCCCCCCCCCCCTCTCCCCTCCCCCCCCCCTCCCCCTCCCCTCCTCTCCCTGTCCCCCCCCCCCCCCCCCCCCCCTCCCCTCCTCCCCCCCCCTCCCCTCCCCCCTCTCTCCCCCCCCCTCTCTCCCCCCCCTCCCCTCCCCCCCCTCCCCTCCCCCCCTCCCCCCCTCCCCCCTCCCCTCTCCTCTCCCCTCCCCCCTTCCCCCTCCCCTCTCCTCTCCCCCCTCCCCCCTTCCCCCCCCCCTCCCCCTTCCCCCCCTCCCTCCCCTCTCCCCCCCCCCTCCCCCCCCCCTCCTCCTCTCTCCCCCCCCCTCTCCCCTCCCCCCCTTCTCCCCCCTCCCTTTTCCCCCTCCCCCCCTCCTTCCCCCCCCTCTCTTCCCCCTCTCCCCCCCCCTTCCCCCCCCCCCCTCCCCCCCCCCCCTTCTCTCCCCCCCCTCCTTCCTTCCCCCCCCCTCCCCCCTTCCCCCCCTCTTCCCCTCCCCCTCCTTCCCCCCCCCTCTCCCCCCCCCTCCCCCTCCCCTCCCCTCTCCTCCCCCCCCCTCCCCCCCCCTCCCCCCCCCCCCCTGAGCAGCGCGTTCGCCACCCTGGAGGAGGAGGCGTGCACCGAGCTGGTGCCGTACCTCAGCTTCATCCTGGACACGCTGGTTTTTGCTTTCGGGAAGTATCAGCACAAGAACCTGCTCATTCTCTACGACGCCATCGGGACGCTGGCGGACTCGGTGGGACACCACCTCAACCAGCCGGTGAGTTGGAGAGGACTTTCATATAATGGAGTTCGCCAGGTTCGAGCCAAAAAGGTATATGCGGTAGACCGAGCCGAGCTGGTCTACCGCATATAATACAGAGTGAGATTTACACCGTAACGCCACGAAACTTATCACTTCCACTCGCAGTGGCCGGTTAGAAACCTTTATGTTGTAACGTCGCCTATGACATCATTACACGTCATAACTGTGCATCTGTGTGCATAACTGTAGTTACGGTAAACTACCGGTTTATGACAGAAAATGTCATTTAGCTGATCTGCAGCCAGAACGGGAATTTCACTGGAAGATGCACGTTTTCTCTGGAGTTTCTTTGTGCACAAGTATGAAACGTACACGTTATTTCATGCATGTCGAGTGAGGAGGAAAAAGGAGTTTCTCACTGGGAGAAACTGTTAGGGGCGGGGCTTACAGGTCACACTACACGGTTCGAAAATGTGCAAATCGGGTACAGCGCCTTCAACGTCGGCGATCAGTATGACGGATTCATCAGCCGCCTTTACGCAAATATTTCACGTGTTTTCTGTAACGTTTCAACCGTGATGAGTTTGAATAGGAAATGTGGTGAAAATGGCTGCACGATTCTGGGAAAAATGTGAATCACAATTTTTTCGCTTAAAATTGAGATCACGATTCTCTGGAAAAAAAATTACTTCCCCAAAATTTCTTTATTGCACGTATAAACTTTATCAAAACAAACAAAACAACCAATTTAAAAGGTCGTTCAAACTGCAGCATGCATTTGCACATGAGCTTTGTTGGAGCACTTCTTTGGCAGATGCATCGCTGTAGTTCTTTACTTGGGATGTACGTTATTGGAATTTTGGCCGATATCCAATATGCCGATATTTTAAAACTCATGTGTCCGATAACCGATATTAAAGCAGAAAAAAATAAACAGTCATTGCAAATAGCAGTTTTGTTATTTTTTGCCGACACTTTGAAAAATAGGGGTGGGGAAAAATATCGATACGCTGAAATATCACAATATTTTCATATGCCAATATCAAATCGATATTTAAAAACCCGGTGTAGATCAATTTTACTTACAAAATCTCACAAGATTTCATGAATTCTCGCGAGATTTCGTAACAAAAGGATGAAATACCGCGAGATTTCATTAGTAAAATAGATCGATACCGCTTTTTTAATGGTCAATATGATATCAGCATATGAAAATATTGCGATATTTCAGTGTATTGATATTTTTTCCAACCTCTAGTCTTTAGACGTTTTAAAGTCTGTAAAAAAGAAGTTTTTGAAGAAGAAGTAGGTTTTTTTTTTTTTTTGTCTTTAGAAATAGCGGCCTGATTGGTTAAATATCGATGGGGTGGCTGATGTCCGATACTCACATTTAAGGCCGATATAGGATACCAGTTAGGATACCGATTAAGATACCGATAGGGGGCGATTATATCGCGCATCCATATTCTTTACCATTGGTTCGGGGGGGGGGGGGGGCAACGGCAGTGTTGCATTTGAGGGCGCTTGAAAAAATCGGGGAAGAATGGAAACTTTTGTGATGCAGCTCGTGATTAAAAATGCTTCAGAGTCGTCGTGGGTAGAAATGAGATCACGCGCATGTTTGAACTGAGATCGCGATTTTTTTAACGATGAATTGTGCAGCTGTCGTGGTGATGCCGATATTTTCTGTTTCAGTGCTAAAAAAGTACGTTCTTCAGTACGTCTTTGTTCCAACTTGCGACGAGCATATTTCATCAAAGGTTTTACGAACTTTCATCTTCATCGTCTGTATTTTGAAATACAGAAATGGAAACTAGTTCCGTGTTGTTTAACAGCAGCTTGGTTCCGGATCGGTGAGCGGGATGTTCTGCGTTCAGTTTACGATCCGATAAGTTTACGATCCGATAAGATTACGATCCGATAAGATTACGATCCGATAAGTTTACGATCCGATAAGTTTACGATCCGATAAGTTTACGATCCGATAAGATTACGATCCGATAAGATTACGATCCGATAAGTTTACGATCCGATAAGTTTACGATCCGATAAGTTTACGATCCGATAAGTTTACGATCCGATAAGTTGCCGATCGACAGAACGGTTTGTGGCTGAACTCTCGCTGCTTTCAGGAGTACATCCAGAAGCTGATGCCGCCGCTCATCGCCAAGTGGAACGAGCTGAAGGACGAGGACAAAGACCTCTTCCCTCTGCTGGAGTGTCTGTCCTCCGTTGCCACGGCGCTGCAGAGCGGCTTCCTGCCGTACTGCGAGCCCGTCTACCAGCGCTGCGTCACCCTGGTCCAGAAGACGCTGGCTCAGGCCATGGTAAGCCGGACCCGCAACCACATAGTCCCACGCTGTCCCACGCAGTCCCACGCTGTCCCACGCTGTCCCACGCTGTCCCACGCTGTCCCACGGAGTCCCACGCTGTCCCACGGAGTCCCACGCTGTCCCACATAGTCCCACGTAGTCCCACGCAATCCCACGCTGTCCCACGCAGTCCCACATAGTCCCACGTAGTCCCACGCAATCCCACGCAGTCCCACGTAGTTCCTCATAGTCCCACGTAGTCCCACGTAGTCCCACGCAATCCCACGCCGTCCCACGTAGTCCCACGCAGTTCCACATAGTCCCACGTAGTCCCACGCAATCCCACGCAGTCCCACGTAGTTCCTCATAGTCCCACGTAGTCCCACGTAGTCCCACGCAATCCCACGCAGTCCCACGTAGTCCCACGCAGTCCCACGTAGTCCCACGTAGTCCCACGCAATCCCACGCAGTCCCACGTAGTCCCACGTAGTCCCACGCAATCCCACGCAGTCCCACGTAGTTCCTCATAGTCCCACGTAGTCCCACGTAGTCCCACGCAATCCCACGCAGTCCCACGCAGTCCCACGCAGTCCCACGTAGTTCCTCATAGTCCCACGCTGTCCCACGCAGTCCCACGCAGTCCCACGCAGTCCCACGCAGTCCCACGCAGTCCCACGTAGTCCCACGCTGTCCCACGCAGTCCCACGTAGTTCCACATAGTCCAACGCAGTCCCACGCATACCCACGCGGTCCCACGCAGTCCCACGCAGTCCCACGTAATTCCACATAGTCCAACGCAGTCCAACGCAGTCCAACGCAGTCCCACGCAGTCCCACGCAGTCCCACGCAGTCCCACGCTGTCCCACGCAATCCCACGCAGTCCCACGCTGTCCCACGCTGTCCCACGCTGTCCCACGCAGTCCCACGTAGTTCCACATAGTCCAACGCAGTCCCACGCAGTCCCACGTAGTTCCACATAGTCCAACGCAGTCCCACGTAGTCCCACATAGTCCCACGTAGTCCCACGCAATCCCACGCAGTCCCACGCAGTCCCACGCTGTCCCACGCTGTCCCACGTAGTCCCACGCAATCCCACGCAGTCCCACGTAGTTCCACATAGTCCAACGCAGTCCCACGTAGTCCCACGCAGTCCCACGTAGATCCACATGGTCCCACGCAGTCCCACGTAGTCCCACGCAGTCCCACGCAATCCCACGCAGTCCCACGCAATCCCACGCAATCCCACGCAATCCCACGCAATCCCACGCAGTCCCACGCAGTCCCACGCTGTCCCACATAGTCCCACGCAGTCCCAAGCAGTCCCACGCAGTCCCACGCAATCCCACGCAATCCCACGCAATCCCACGCAATCCCACGCAATCCCACGCAATCCCACGCAGTCCCACGCAGTCCCACGCTGTCCCACATAGTCCCACGCAGTCCCAAGCAGTCCCACGCAGTCCCACGCAGTCCCACGTAGTTCCACATAGTCCAACGCAGTCCAACGCAGTCCCACGCTGTCCCACGCAGTCCCACGCAGTCCCAAGCAGTCCCACGCAGTCCCACGCAGTCCCACGTAGTTCCACATAGTCCAACGCAGTCCAACGCAGTCCCACGCAGTCCCACGCAGTCCCACGCAGTCCCACGCAGTCCCACGCAGTCCCACGTAGTTCCACATAGTCCCACGCAGTCCCACGTTGTCCAGTTTACCCTGTTGCTGCTTCGCGTTAGACGTGATGCCTTCGTGTGTCTCAGATGTACAGCCAGCAGCCGGACCAGTACGAAGCGCCCGACAAGGACTTCATGATTGTGGCCCTGGATCTTCTGAGTGGCCTGGCGGAGGGACTCGGGGGTCACGTGGACACGCTGGTGGCCCGCAGTAACATCATGACCCTGCTTTTCCAGTGCATGCAGGTGAGGAAGGTTCACGGGAGAACATAACCTGTTGGAGGACCATCTGTTGGTTCTCCGAGGTTTTCCCATCATGTCTTCAACATTTTTACATCCTGGAATTCTTTTCCTTTTAAATGGAAATTTTGAATTTTACAGATTTTTTTTTTGCATGGAATTTAAATTACATGCACATTTATGAATGATTTCTATGGAAGCATTCACCTAAAAAAATAAATAAAATTGTTCTGTTTTTCTGAATCAAAGAGATAATTTTTATAAAAGTAAATAATGTTTTTTTTAAACAAGATAATAAAAAAAAAATAAATAAATAAAACTGTTCCGTTTTTTTCTGAATTAATAAGATAATGTTTTAAATCATCTAATTCATTCAGAAATTTTTTTTTATTTCTTTTGGTAAAAAAAATTAATTCAGAAAAACAGAACATTTTTGTTAATCTTTATTAAAATGATCTTGTCCCTTTTTTTTTCAAATTATCTTGTCAATCCAGAAAACAATGTTTTTTCTATTTATCTTTTTAAATGATCTCATTCAGAAAAATATTGTTTTAATTGATTTATTTCTTTATCTCATTAATCCAGAAAAGCAATGTTTTTTTTAAAATTCGTTTTTTTTTTACAAAAGATCTCTGTCAAAGTTTTTTTATCATCTCATTAGTTCAGAAAAACAATTTTTTTTTATTTATTTTTTGAAAATTCTCATGCAGAAAGTGTTATTCTTTTTTTATTAAAAAAATTTCTTTTTAATTCAGAAAAAACAGCCTTTTAATTTATTTTCTAAAATGACCTAATTCAGAAAAACAGAACAATTGCGCAGATTTCCAGTCAGTATCCAGTAAATGAAGCGTTCATGTGATGTTATTTCATTGATTTATTTCTCTGCAGGTTTATAATTTTATGTCGTTAACTAATTTTCGTGTTGAGCTGTTAAGGTAGGAAGCTCGCTTAATGATTCGACACACGTAACTGCAGGACATTAGCGATCATTAAGTGTGTGTCTGACATAAAGCTTCTTTTTCACAACTTTTCTTATCAGTCCAGAATGCCCTCAGTGAATATTCCGATATGCTGCTGGCCTGTTCTTCGGGTCTGCTGATGGTTTGTGGTCTCTTTTTCTTCCAGGACACGATGCCGGAGGTACGACAGAGTTCGTTCGCTCTGCTGGGGGATTTGACCAAGGCTTGCTTCCCGCATGTAAAGCCATGCATCGGTAATTATCACTTCTTCCATTCACATCGGTTACAAATCAGTATAATTCAGAGGAAATGTACACATGAAGAAAAATGAATATTTGTACGCTATAAAAGCATGCTATTATGTGCAGGTTTAGCTGGGTTAGATTGTATTTTCTGATAATAGTTTAGTCCTGGCTCGTCTGATTGGACAGAAGCATGCCAGCGGCTCCATCAGACGGACTCCGTGTGTCCTGCAGAAGGAACTTTTAATGAATTCATGTCTAAGCAAGTCATTTTCATGAAAAGATTAAACATAAGTCCAGAGGGAAGTTACCCAGAAGCTTCACAGTCTTGTGACATGTTTCAAAGTTTGAAAAGTTAAGTTTAGTGAAGCTAGTTTGTTTTCTTCAAAATGTTTTTCCTTTTTGGAGTCAAACATTTTTCTAAACTTCATTATTGTTCACGGTAACTTCAGTAATCATAAACGTCCATGTGAAAGGAATCAGAGGAAGGAAGGAAAGACTTTGTCACCGTTCCAGTTGTAAAATGAAATTAAAACAGGGTTCTTGCAGGGTCTTAAAAAGTCTAAAAATGTCTTAAATCCTGAGCTTAAAATTTAAGCCCTTAAAAAGGTCTGAAATTTAACTCACTGAAACCTGCAAGAACCCTGTAATCAGAAATATCATAAATACAGTCGTCCTCAAAATTATTCATACCCTCCAATTAAAGAAAGGGTTAACTTCACAAAAGTACTCAATACTATTCACAATCGTAATTTGAATGATAAGAAACTAAAGAAACTAATAATAAATCAAATTTTACAAAATTATTATATTATAATGATTTTTTTTATTGTTGTTGGAAATAATAAAAAGAGAGAACAAAAGAAAAAACAAACAAAACTGTAAAAAAAAAAAAAAAGGTAACAAATGAACACAGACAAACGTACTTATTTATTAAAAATTAAGCAATAAAAAAAAATTTAAGTCTTACATTTAATTGAACTTCCAACAGATATTTTAAAATATAATATACATATAACCAACACCGTTGGTATATAACATAATAGCCGCTGCCTGAAACCCAACAAACAACTTGTTCAGAAATACAAAAATAAACAGACGTAACATGTAAATGACCTCATTCATCCGATATACGATCCAGCTAATTAGCCAATATCGGAGCCGATATCCAATCCCGGTATCGGATCGGTGCATCTAAGATTTCACTGACGCCCCTCCACGCTGACCACAGTTAGGATGATCATTTCTTCCACGCGTGTTTCCTCAGCGGAGTTCATGCCCATCCTCGGAACCAACCTGAACCCGGAGTTCATCTCCGTCTGCAACAACGCCACCTGGGCCATCGGAGAGATCTGCATGCAGATGGGTGAGTAGCAGGCTTCACCTGCTCAGCAGGTG
This sequence comes from Atherinomorus stipes, assembly GCA_023101725.1. Lineage (NCBI taxonomy): Eukaryota > Metazoa > Chordata > Actinopteri > Atheriniformes > Atherinidae > Atherinomorus > Atherinomorus stipes. The sequence goes on from JALJCO010000399.1 coordinate 209,384, forward strand.
TTTAACAGCAGTGAGACTGACGTTCGGTCTGCTGGCAGGAGTGGAGATGCAGCCGTACATCGCCATGGTTCTGACCCAGCTGGTTGAGATCATCAACCGACCCAACACTCCCAAAACCCTGCTGGAGAACACCGGTATGCCCCTGCACTCCCATGTCTGTTTTTACAGTAGCCTATAGGGGTGGGAAAAAATATAAATACACCGAAATATAGCGATATTTTCATATGCCGATATCATATTGATATTTAAAAATATGGTATTGATCTGTTTTGCTAAAGAAATCTCACAAGATTTCATCGTGAGATTTCACGAACTCTCCTAAAACCTCTAACAGAAGGATAAAGTCTCACGAGACTTCATAAAATCCTGTAACAGAGGGATGAAATCTCGCGAGATTTTGCAGTTCTGTTATGAAATCTCACAAGATTTCACAAAATCTCCTAAAACCTCTAACAGAAGGATAGAGTCTCACGAGACTTCATAAAATCCTGTAACAGAGGGATGAAATCTCGCGAGATTTTGCAATTCTGTTATGAAATCTCACAAGATTTCACAAAATCTCCTAAAACCTCTAACAGAAGGATAGAGTCTCACGAGACTTCATAAAATCCTGTAACAGAGGGATGAAATCTCGCGAGATTTTGCAGTTCTGTTATGAAATCTCACAAGATTTCACAAAATCTCAGAACAGAAGGATGAAATCTTGTGAGACTTCATTAAATCTCCTAAAATCTGGTAACAGATGGATGAAATCTCTTGAGACTTTGTTGTTCTGTTATGAAATCTTGCGAGATTTCATGAAATCTCCTAAAATCTCATAACAGAAGGATGAAATCCCAAGAAATTTTGTCCTTCTGTTTATGAAATCTTATGAAATTTCACAAAATCTCCTAAAATCTTTGAAGGAGAAAATCTCGCGAGATTTCATAACAGAATGTCAATCTGGCAAGATTTTGTCATTCTGTTATGAAACATCACAAGATTTTACAAAATCTCCTAAAATCTTGTAACAGAAAAGTAAAATCTTGTGAGATGAAATCTCCTAAAATCTGGTAACAGAGGGATGAAATCTTGTGAGATTTTGTTGTTCCGTTATGAAATCTCGCGAGTTTTCACAAAATCTCCTAAAATCTTGTGACACAATGATAAAAATCTTGCGAGTTTTCACAAAATCTCCAGAAATCTCGTAACAAGAGGATGAAATCTCACGAGATTTCATAACAGAACAACAAAATCTCGCAAGATTTTTTCATTCTATCTCCTAAAATCTTGTAGCATAACAATAAAATCTTGCAAGATTTCACTAAATCTCCTAAAATCTGGTAACAGAAGGATGAAATCTCATGATTTTTTCATTCTGTTGTGAAATCTCGCAAGATTTCACAAAATCTCCTAAAATCTTGTTAAAGAAAAATGAAATCTTGCGAGAGTTCATGAAATCTCCTAAAATCTTGTAACACAATAAAAAGGTTAAACCCCCGATAAAAATCTTGCAAGTTTTCACAAAATCTCCAGAAATCTTGTAACAAGAGGATGAAATCTCACGAGATTTCATAACAGAACAACAAAATCTCGCAAGATTTTATCATTCTATCTCCTAAAATCTTGTAGCATAACAATAAAATCTCGCAAGATTTCACTTAATCTCCTAAAATCTGGTAACAGAAATTTTAAAAGGATGAAATCTCATGATTTTTGTCATTCTGTTGTGAAATCTCGCAAGATTTCACAAAATCTCCTAAAATCTTGTTAAAGAAAAATGAAATCTTGCGAGATTTCATGAAATCTTCAAAAATTTCATAAGAGAAGGATGAAATCTCGTGAGATTTTATCCTTCTGTTATGAAATCTCACAAGATTTCACAAGATCTCCTAAACTCTCGTAACAGAATGATAAAATCTTGTGAGATTTCATCCTTCTGTTGTGAAATCTCGCGAGATTTCGCAAAATCAGAATCATGTAACAAAACAAAATCTGGCGAGATTTCTTGAGCAAAATAGATTGATACTGCATTTTTAAATATCGATATGATATTGGCACATGAAAATAATGCGGTGTTTCAGTGTATGGATATTTTTTCCCACCCCTAGTAAGCAGATTGTGTAGTTTCCTGACCGTGCCAGCCTCCTGTCGTATATGATAACAGTTAGTTTCTGAGCTCTGACTCATTCTTGTCCCGTTCCAGCCATCACCATCGGCAGACTGGGCTACGTGTGTCCTCAGGAGGTCGCGCCCATGCTGCCGCAGTTCATCCGACCCTGGTGAGAATCTCTTTATCCTCCTTTACATTGCCACCAGAAATGTCCGATAGTATCGACCTACTGATTTTTGGTGGCCGATATCTGCATTAAAATGTGATATTGAAATATATCCATTTTGGTCCAAGTCACTGTTATTCTTTTTAATATGGCGCGAGTATCAACGAGAGATGTCCGATACCATTGGCCTACCAATAGTATCGGCTGATATTGGCTTTAATGTGATATCGGAAAATGTAGGCATTGTTTTTTTTTTTTTTACCGATATTTTTACTAAAGAAATCTCGTGTGATCTCACTGTTCCGATAGAAAATATTGCGTGACCTTGTTCCATTAGCACCGATCTCAGACACTGAGCCACACAACTGCTCGTTGGCGTTGCCATGACAACGGTGACATTCCATGCCTGCTGAGTCATCCAGAAACACTCGAGATGTCCGATATTATTGGCTGATATTGGCGTTAAAATGTAACAATGGAAATTATCGATATTGATGTAATCGTATTGATATTTTTACTGAAGAAATCTCACAAGATCTTGTTTCTTGGTCCATCAGCGTTTAAAAGTCCCTGTTATCCAGGAAGAACTTCATTTCCCAGCATTCCTTTCAGAGTCATGTGACTACGGTGCAGCTGCTGCTGCTACAGACTGACTTGCTTTGAAGCTGCTGATAATATGTCTGGTTTTTAGTTGCTGGTTAAGTTACCGATATCGATTCAGGGCCGATAAAATTGTGCTTTCTCCTTTTTTGTCTCGGTATTCGGTTTAAACGTTTTATATTCCTGCAGGTGCACGTCGCTGCGTAACATCCGAGACAACGAGGAGAAAGACTCCGCCTTCCGCGGGATTTGCATCATGATCGGTGTGAATCCGGGAGGTGTGGTGCAGGTGAGACACTGCAGCATCGCGGCTGTAAGGGAACCTCCGCATGTTCCGGAGCGTCATTGTTCAGCGGTTCTTCATGTCCTCCATGTTTGTTCAGGACTTCATCTTCTTCTGTGATGCCGTGGCCTCCTGGGTGAATCCCAAAGATGATCTGAGAGACATGTTCTACAAGGTGACGGTCCAGTTTGTGTTTTTAAAATGTACAGTTTGCAGTAATAGGTTTAATGCCAGAGTATAGTAGATAGAGGTAAAACTACAGAACAGAAGTACTGAACAGAAGTACTTTTAAAACAATAGTAAATTATATTGATGAAGAAATTAAACAAAAATGAGATTAAAAACGTCTTTCAGTCATCAAATAACTTAAATACAGGTTCAGATTATTTACAATCATTCAGTGGAAAATGTTCAGATATAAAATGTAATATTGATATTCTAAATATCGGTACCGGCCACGAGAATCAGAAAATTATCAGTAATCCGTATCTGTTTAAATTTTTTGTATATTTTATCACTTATTACATCATTTTCAGCCCTAATATTGGTATCGGCCACGAGAAGCTGAAAATTATTGGTGTCGGTTGAAATTTTTCATAATGTGCATCACTAATTACATAATTTTCAGCTTTGATATCAGTATCGGCCATGAGAAGCAAAAAAATATCGGTAATGGGTATCGGTTTAAATTTTTCATAACGTGCATCACTAGCAATGTTTTTTTCAGCTTTGATATCGGTATCGGCCACGAGAAGCAGAGAATTATCGGTAATTGGTATCAGTTAAAACGTTTCATAATGTGCATCACTAATTGCATAATTTTCAGCTTTGATATCGGTATTGGCCATGAGAAGAAAAAAAATATCGGTAATTGGTATCGGTTGAAATTTTTCATAATGTGCATAACTAATGTTATTGTCAGCTTTAATATCGGTATCTGCCACGAGAAGCAAGAAATTATCGGTAATTGGTATCGGTTGAAATTTTTCATAATATGCATCACTAATGTTATTTTCAGCTTTAATATCGGTATCTGCCACGAGAAGCAGGAAATTATCGGTAATTGGTATCAGTTGAAATTTTTCATAATGTGCATCACTAATTACATAATTTTCAGCTTTGATATCAGTATTGGCCATGAGAAGCAAAAAAATATTGGTAATGGGTATCGGTTGAAATTTTTCATAATGTGCATCACTAATGTTATTTTCAGCTTTAATATCGGTATCTGCCACGAGAAGCAGTAAATTATCGGTAATTGGTATCGTTTAAAATTTTTCATAATGTGCAACACTAATGTTATTTTCAGCTTTAATATCGGTATCTGCCACGAGAAGCAGTAAATTATCGGTAATTGGTATTGGTTAAAATTTTTCATAATGTGCATCACTAATGTTATTTTCAGCTTTAATATCTGTATCTGCCACGAGAAGCAGGAAATTATCGGTAATTTGTATCAGTTAAAATTTTTCATAATGTAGATCACTAATGTTATTTTCAGCTTTAATATCTGTATCTGCCACGAGAAGCAGTAAATTATCGGTAATTGGTATTGTTTAAAATTTTTTAAATGTGCATCACACTGTTATTTTCAGATTTAATATCGGTATCGGCCATGAGAAGCAGGAAATTATCGGTAATCGGTATCAGTTGAAATTTTTCATAATGTGCATCACTGTTATTTTCAGCTTTAATATCGGTATCTGCCATGAGAAGTAGGAAATTATCGGTAATCGGTATCAGTTGAAATTTTTTCATAATGTGCATCACTAATGTTATTTTCAGCTTTAATATCGGTATCTGCCACGCGAAGCAGTAAATTATCGGTAATTGGTATCGTTTAAAATGTTTCATAATGTGCATCACTAATGTTATTTTCAGCTTTAATATCGGTATCTGCCACGAGAAGCAGTAAATTATCGGTAATTGGTATCGTTTAAAATTTTTCATAATGTGCAACACTAATGTTATTTTCAGCTTTAATATCGGTATCTGCCACGGGAAGCAGTAAATTATCGGTAATTGGTATCGTTTAAAATTTTTCATAATGTGCATCACTGTTATTTTCAGCTTTAATATCGGTATCTGCCACGAGAAGCAGGAAATTATCGGTAATTTGTATCAGTTAAAATTTTTCATAATGTGCATCACTGTTATTTTCAGATTTAATATCGGTATCTGCCACGCGAAGCAGTAAATTATCGGTAATTGGTATTGTTTAAAATTTTTTAAATGTGCAATCACTAATGTTATTTTCAGATTTAATATCGGTATCTGCCATGAGAAGCAGGAAATTATCGGTAATCGGTATCAGTTGAAATTTTTCATAATGTGCATCACTGTTATTTTCAGCTTTAATATCTGTATCTGCCGTGAGAAGTAGGAAATTATCGGTAATCGGTATCAGTTGAAATTTTTCATAATGTGCATCACTAATGTTATTTTCAGCTTTAATATCGGTATCTGCCACGAGAAGCAGGAAATTATCGGTAATCGGTATCAATTGAAATTTTTCATAATGTGCATCACTAATGTTATTTTCAGCTTTAATATCGGTATCTGCCGTGAGAAGCAGGAAATTATCGGTAATCGGTATCGGTTGAAATTTTTCATAATGTGCATCACTAATAATGTTATTTTCAGCTTTCATATTGGTATTGGCCATGTGAAGCAGGAAATTATCGGTAATTGGTATCGGTTGAAATTTTTCATAATGCTCATCACTACGACTTGTTTGTTTTCTCCAAAGATCCTTCATGGCTTCAAGGAGCAGGTCGGGGAGGAGAACTGGCAGCAGTTTTCCGAGCAGTTCCCTCCACTGCTGAAGGAGAGACTGGCCGCCTGCTACGGCGTTTAAATCCTCTACAACCACCTGAGAGGTAACCCCCCCCCCCCCACATCCGTCCTAGACGGTCGCGTCGTCCTTAAACCGCCGTTGACGTGGTTGTTTCCATCTTTTTCTGTCCCAGGTGAGCCAGCAGGAGGAGGGTGAACGGGAAACTCATCCATCTGTGTATTGCACTGCCCTGATCTGGGGGGAGGGAGAGGGACGCTTTCGGCCGCTCCCCCTGATGGACGGCCCCCACGCCCTGTGTGTTTGTCCATAGAGGGAGGGTGGGCGGGTGGGAGGGAGGGACAGGGGGAACACCTCTAGATTAACTAGGCAGGGACCCGACACAGTAAAACTAACTGGTAGGGACAGATAGAGAGGAGGACACGGAGAGGAGGACGAGCTGGGGGACGAGGAGAAAGCGGCACCGACGGAGGAGAGGGAGGGAATCACTAACGAGGCCGGGAAGGAGCCGCGGGACGCTCCCATACGGCGCTGAGGACAGCTGGGAGAGAAAACGACCGTTAGACTGACAGACCGACCGACGTAACCGGACTCACCTAAACTCGCACATGCAGCACACGGAGCCGAGGCGGCGCTTTGATTTCGACTTTTTCAGACCTTCTACGCGTAGTTAGGGACAGACAGGTGTTTAAACTCCTTCATCTTCTGGGTCATAACTTTACTTTCTGGGGAATTCAGTATCAACACTTCATCTGTAAGATAACTTCTCTCCTCGTGCGTGTTTCCTACGTCGTTTAAGTGCTGCTTCTCGGAGCATCCATCTATGGAACTGTCGCAGCTTTTCTACCTGACGGCTTCCCGGTGGCTGCACGGGCGCCGTTCCTCTTAGGGAGGGAGGATTAGGGCTAACACATCCGTTTCTCACCGGAGCCGGAGGAGGTCGCACAAAGACAAAAAAAACAAAAAACTCACGTTTAGTTTCGTCTCCAGGTCTGTGTGTGTGTGTGTGTGTGTGTGTGCGAATGCGCCGGTGCACGTGCAGTTTGTAATTCCTCACTTTGGCATTCTGTGTTAACGGTGTGAAATGTATTGTTTTTGATATGGTACCGAGCTGAAAACAAACAAACAAAAACAACTAAAAAAAAAAGACTTGACTCCCACCGCAGCGTCCTTGGCACCTGTTAACTGTGACCAAGTGTTTGTGTGTGTGTGTGTGTGTGTGCATGAGCGCGAGCGTGTCCGTGTCGTCTGCATTGATATCCATTTTGATGCCATATTGATATCTTTAGTAAACAGTGATTGGCAGTGTCATCGTGATCTTTATGATGTTTTATAATTGGTCTTTTTTCTTTTTATTTCTTTTTTTTTTTGCTGCTACTGATGATTTTGTTTCTCTAGTGGACTTAAATTCACACACTTAACATAAATTTGAATTAATGCTCTATTCAGTGACTGTTAAGTTGTTTTTGCACTTTTTATTTTGTTGTTTTTTCTTTTTTGTATGATATTTTTTTAACCTCACCCATATGATATGTCCTGACCCTAATGTCGGTGTTTGTCATACTGTGTTGCACTGTGAAATCAAGTGTCTTTGACTGGCAAAAATATCCCAATACTAAATGGCAAATAAAAACAACTTTGTGAAACTGCGACTAATCCGCACTTTTACAATGACTAACCTTGCCATATTGCTGAGGTGTGTGTGTGTGTGTGAGAGGGTGTGTGTGTGTGTGGGATCCTGCATGAGTAGGTGTGCATGAGTTACTTTTTTTGCCTTTGAGCATGTTTTTTAAATAAATGAACGAAGGGTGTAAATCACTTTTTTGAAGGGATGTACAGTCGTCCTTAATATTATTCATCCCCTTTAACGGAATTAAATACAGAAAAATCAGCTGCCTGTTAAATGCATTGAAATTTAAAAAAGTAACACCACGTTAAAACTGATGAAAATCATTCAAAAACAAAAAAATAAACAAGTAAACAAGCATGACTTTGAGAAAAAAAGTCATAACTCTGTTTAATCTCAGAATTCGGACTTTTCCCCGGATCATAAAAAACAAATTTCAAATTTATTTTTTTCCAATTTCTGAAAAAAAAATCTGAATTCGGACTTTAATCTCAAAATTCACTTTTTTCCACAACATTAAAAGAAAATCTAATTTTTTTCTTTCAATTTCAAGTTAGAATAAATCATCATCAACTAATCATCCTTAATAAGTTAATTAATTAATCATTAATTTCAAGTCAGAATTCAGATTTTTTTTTCTAGATTATTAAAAAACATAGTTTGGGACATTTTTTTCTTAAGTTGCTGAAAAAAGTCAGAATTCGTCTTTCAGTTTTAGATTAAAGTCAAAATTCTGAATTTAATCTCAAAATTCTGAGAAAAAAAGTATTAACTCACTTTAATCTTAGAATTCTGACCCCCGCCCCCCCCCCCAAATCATTAGAAATAAATTTCAGGACATTAATTCTTTCCAATTTCTAAAAAAAAAAAAAAAAAAAAGGTCAGACTTCTAAGATTAAAGTCAGAATTATGACCTTTTTTTCTCCGAATTCTGAGATTTAACTCAATCCACTTTTTCCACCACAATTTTTTTAAATCTCCAGAATTTTTTTTCCTTTAATTTCTGGAAAAAGTCAGAACTCTGACTTTAATCTCAAAATTCGAGTAAAAAAAATTGCCATAACTCTTACCTTATTCTCATAATTCTGAATTCTTTCCCAGATTATTAAAAAAATGGAAATTTCAGGAGAATTTTCTTCCTCAAATTTCTGAAATAAAAAATTAGAATATTGACACACACACACACCAGATTATAAAAAAAAAAAAAATGGGACTTTTCTCTGTTTTCTGAAAAAGTAGAATTTTGAATTTTTCCAAAACATAAAAAATTTTCAATTTTATTTTTTTCTCACAGTTTCTGAAAAAAATTCAAAATTTTCACTTAAATCTCAGAATACACTTTTCCCCACAAAATAAAAAAACACCAGAATTTTTTTTTTTTAAATTTCTAAGAAAAAAGTCAGAATTTTGATCTTTTTTTCCAGATTATAAAAAAAAACATTCAGATTTTGGGACATTTTTTTCTTAATTTTCTGAAAAAATGTCAGAATTCTGAATTTTTCAAAACAAAAAGAAATTCAAATTCCCCCCCCCAGTTTCTAAAAAAAAAAAAAAAGAGTTCTGACTTTTTGCCTCAGATCATTAAGAAATTTCAGGATATTTTTTTTCCTTTGAATATCTGAAAGAGAGTCAGAATTTTTCGCAGAATTCAATTTTCTCCAGTGGCCCTCATCCACTTCCGTACAAAAGCAATTTTTTCTTTCAATTAATTGTACCTTAATTATTTATTTGTTCCTACTTTTTAAAAGTTTATTTGTATCATTATTGTGAATTTATCGTGTTTTTTAACTGCAGGTCTGAATAATTTTGAGGACGACTGTAGCTGCTCCAGCCTCTGGTGTGTGCATGCTTCGATGTTTTGCTTTAACCGTGTGAATGTTCGTGCGCGTGCAGTTGTGTCTGTTTAATGTGCATTTTGCAGAGTCACGATTGCCCTTTACACATCAACGCACCACCTCACTTCACAAGAAGAGAGCACAGTACATCTGAACAAATAAAGAGCTAGGACACTGCCAAAGAGCAATAGCCACTGAAATTTAAAGCGGGACAATAAGAGGCCACGCTGCCGCCGTCGGTACCGGACGTGGAGCTTTCAGGAGCAGCAGGGCTGGAACGATTAATCGCCAGCAAATTTAAATCCAGGGAATTCTATTTTTTCACCTCAGATCTGCCGTTGTCCTGCAGCGAGTAGACTCGTGGACACAGACGATTTTAGCGATGGATTTGACCTCGACTGTGACCATGCAGATAATCAAACCCATCAGTAGAGACAATCCCGCTTCTACTTCTTTTCTACTCTTTCGGTTTCGGGGAAAATGTCGGTCCATTTCAGGCTTTTTAAATTGTTTCACTGATGTTTTCTAGTTTCATGAGCAGTTTATATTTTACGGACAGATCGCTGCACATGTTCTTCAGAACAGTGGTTTTCAAACTGGGGTTGGGGGGCCCCCATGTGGGCCACATGATCATTTCAGGAGGTCGCCAGATCATTGTGAAAAAAAAACTAGAGGGTAAATTTATCAGATAAATGTGGGATTTGGGGGGTTAATCAATATTAACACATTATTACAAAGAGATTAATGTGTGAAGTTAACACATAATTATTGCATAAATAACTAAGTTATTACTAATATGTTAAACATTTCAGTGAGAGAGGCTGATTTTGGGCGTGTAGGTGTCTGGTCACCGCAGTGACATCACACTATTTTCCACTCAGTTGTTGGGATTTTGATTGGGGGGGGGGGGGGGGGGGGGGCTGTCACAAACACCAAAGTAGGAATCGGCAATACCGAAATTTTTCCTGTTGATATGACGCCAGTAGTTTATGGTACTTTTTCATCGTTTCCGATACTTTTGGTTCTGTAAAGTAAATCACATGATTGTACAGTTTGTATTAATATCTTTAATACAGGCAATTTTAGACATAAGTAAAACTAGAGAACAGAAGTACAGGAAAGAAATACTTTTAAAACAATGATAAATTGATGAAATTTAATGAAAATAAGATTAAATTGATTTTAATTGTCAAACAACTTAAGTACAGGTTCACATTATTTACATTTATTCAGTGGAAAATGGTCAAATATAAAAGTAAAATTATAAATATTCCAAAACATCATCACTAACAGTACCAGCATCATCATGACATCGAATAGGCTACCACCATCATGTGACACAGAAGCTAGAATCTGATAGGCTACCACCATCATGTGACACAGAAGCTAGAATCTGATAGGCTACCACCATCATGTGACACAGAAGCTAGAATCTGATAGGCTACCACCACCATGTGATACAGAAGCTAGAATCTGATAGGCTACCACCATCATGTGACACAGGAGCTAGAATCTGATAGGCTACCACCATCATGCGATACAGAAGCTAGAATCTGATAGGCTACCACCATCATGTGACACAGAAGCTAGAATCTGATAGGCTACCACCATCATATGACACAGAAGCTAGAATCTGATAGGCTACCACCATCATGTGATGCAGAAGCTAGAATCTGATAGGCTACCACCATCATGTGACACAGAAGCTAGAATCTGATAGGCTACCACCATCATGTGATGCAGAAGCTAGAATCTGATAGGCTACCACCATCATATGACACAGAAGCTAGAATCTGATAGGCTACCACCATCATGTGATGCAGAAGCTAGAATCTGATAGGCTACCACCATCATGTGATGCAGAAGCTAGAATCTGATAGGCTACCGCCATCATGTGACACAGAAGCTAGAATCTGATAGGCTACCGCCATCATGTGATACAGAAGCTAGAATCTGATAGGCTACCACCATCATGTGACACAGAAGCTAGAATCTGATAGGCTACCACGATCATGTGACACAGAAGCTAGAATCTGATAGGCTACCACCATCATGAGATACAGAAGCTAGAATCTGATAGGCTACCACCATCATGTGATGCAGAAGCTAGAATCTGATAGGCTACCACGATCATGTGACGCAGAAGCTAGAATCTGATAGGCTACCGCCATCGTGTGACACAGAAGCTAGAATCTGATAGGCTACCACCATCATGTGATACAGAAGCTAGAATCTGATAGGCTACCGCCATCATGTGACACAGAAGCTAGAATCTGATAGGCTACCACCATCATGTGACACAGAAGCTAGAATCTGATAGGCTACCACCATCGTGTGATACAGAAGCTAGAATCTGATAGGCTACCACCATCATGTGGTACAGAAGCTAGAATCTGATAGGCTACCACCATCATGTGATACAGAAGCTAGAATCTGATAGGCTACCACCATCATGTGATACAGAAACTAGAATCTGATAGGCTACCACCATCATGTGATACAGAAGCTAGAATCTGATAGGCTACCACCATCATGTGATACAGAAGCTAGAATCTGATAGGCTACCACCATCATGTGATACAGAAGCTAGAATCTGATAGGCTACCACCATCATGTGATACAGAAGCTAGAATCTGATAGGCTACCACCATCATGTGATACAGAAGCTAGAATCTGATAGGCTACCACCATCATGTGATACAGAAGCTAGAATCTGATAGGCTACCACCATCATGTGGCACAGAAGCTAGAATCTGATAGGCTACCACCATCATGTGATACAGACACTAGAATCTGATAGGCTACCACCATCATGTGATATAGAAGCTAGAATCTGATAGGCTACCACCATCATGTGATACAGAAGCTAGAATCCGATAGGCTACCACCATCATGTGATACAGAAGGTAGAATCTGATAGGCTACCACCGTCATGTGATACAGAAGCTTGAATCCGATAGGCTACCTCCATCATGTGATACAGAAGCTAGAATCTGATAGGCTACCTCCATCATGTGATACAGAAGCTAGAATCTGATAGGCTACCACCATCATGTGATACAGAAGCTAGAATCTGATAGGCTTCCACCATCATGTGATACAGAAGCTAGAATCTGATAGGCTACCACCATCATGTGATACAGAAGCTAGAATCTGATAGGCTACCACCATCATGTGACACAGAAGCTAGAATCTGTGTCACATGATTCTAGCTTCTGTGAATTTCTGTGATTTTCTGTGATTCTAGCTTCTGTATCACATGATGGCTACCACCATCATGTGATACAGAAGCTAGAATCTGGCTGCTTTCACATTATTTCAGCCTAAAATTCTTAGAAGTGAAAACAAACTGCACGTTTCGTATCTGTACACTGGTATTGTGAAAGTCTAAAAAGTATCGATTCAGATATTTTGACTGGCTGGTATCAAAGTATGAACTCCAGGGTATCGACATGCCCATCCCTACACCAAAGTATATCATTGGGGGGGTAAAAGTTTGAAAACCTGCTCTAGAAGATGCTGCAGTCGTCTGCTTCAGTTCCAGTCAAATGAAAACACTAAAAGCAGAGGAAGTGTTTCCTTTCAGATTCTGATGTTGCGTTAGCTTCGACTCAGAAACACAGATCAGTCATGACATTAAAACCACTTACGGGTAAAGCGGGAGCCACGAGCTCCCCGACCCCCGCCTCCCTTCAGCTTGATACGTGCACTCGGCCTCCAAACTTCAAACATACCGATCTGATGGCGTCTGATGGGAAACAAGCTCAGTAGAACAGACCACAACCCTCAGGGCCCAACGGATCCGCTTCCTAACGTTCCTGGTCCCCGGCGCTGGGGGGCACGCCCTGACTGGTCAGGGTGGCGCGAGGAGGGTGATCCTCAACACGGGGCTGGTGATAATGTTATGGCTGATCGGTGCACAAACACCTGAACACAAAGACTCTACCTTCCTTTCACCGGTCATGGAGGTAGCTTTGGAAATAAATGCTTTCCAGTCTGTTTTCTGCTTTATGGTTTGTGTGTACGAATGGACTGAAATCCAGCTGGATGTGGATTCTTGAAATAAATCATGTCATGCATGCTGAAGGATGGCAGTAATACATCCCAGTCTGGTGTCTTTTATCAGTAGATGAGATGATTGGAGCCTTATTGTGATGTCATCCAACTTAAGAGAGAAAAAAAGCTATATGTAATTTTTAAATGCTGATATAAATAGTTAATTACAAAATATACATTTTAATATACATTAGTTTGTACAAGACGGGATATAATTGTAGTTTGGGTTATTTTCTCATGATTTTTTTAATGTAAAGTAGAAAGAGTTATTTTGTTCTGACCACGTTTGGTCGTGAGCATAAAACCGCATTTTAAAAACATGGTGGTGCATTTAAAAAGCCCAGCTACTCTCGTACTCTGTGATAACGTCCATGACTATGGATATATGACCAGACTATGGAAGCCCATTTCTGCCACTAAACATAAAAGAATTAAAACTCACAAAAGTCAGCAATGAGATTGAAAGTCATCATTTTAAGATAAAATGTTAAATTTATGAGATAAAGCAATAATTTTGTGTTAGAAAGTTACATTTATGATACTATCTCATAATTACTCGCTCATGAGAACTATTACTATCATTATTATGAGATAGATTTGTAATAATTATGAGATAGTCATATTTATGAGATAGTATCTGATAATTACTATCTCATGAGAATTACGAGATACTTTCTCTTTATTATGAGATAGCTAAGTCATAAGTACGAGAAAAAGTCAATTACGAGATAAGTCATATTTATGAGACAGTATCTCATAATAATGAGATCCCATTAAGAGATACTATCAAATAATTACTCATGAGAATTATGAGATGCCCTCATTTTTATGAGATATATAGCTATAGCTAAATCATATTTATGATATAGTCATATCTATGAGATAGAATCTCATAAAAATTAGATCTCATTGTGAGATGCTCCCTCATAGGGGATTATCACGCTTACCGGAAGTTCCCGGTATTTTGACACTTCCTCTTCCGGGCCATGTTAACGACAGCCGTTCCTGCTCTGTTATACTGTTTAAATCGGATAAACTCCAAACATACTTAAGTTTTCATTCCAGACTGAAGTGATACTGGATCAAAAGCTGGATCAAAGCGATCGATTCGCCGCGGTGAAGGACCGAACTTTAGAATAAAACACACGTTTGTTTGTCGCCGGTGGGGCACAACACCGGCACTTCACAGCATGCTAGCATTAGCCAGCTAACGTTTACTGACGTGCTTAACATTGTGCGTCTTAAAACACACAAACATCTGAAAATCAGGTCTGTACCTCCCCGTTTCCAGTGGAACAACTGGGGACTGCCAAGAAAGGAGACGCTTTCAGATGCTTGTGTGTTTTCAGCCGCACAAAGTTAGGCACGTTATCGAGCTGGCTAATGCTAACCTGCTAACACGACTGCGCAGTCTGCCGGCCACAAACAAACGTGTGTCGTTTTATTATAAAGTTCGGTCCTTCACCGCGGCGAATCGGTCGTTTTGATCCACTTCTTCCTCAGCATCACTTCAGTCTGGAATGAAAACTTGGCATTGGCGTTTATCCGATTTACAAAGTTTAACAGAGTAGTAGCTGGCGGACTATTGTTAGCAGGTTAGCATTAGCCAGCTTGATGACGTGCCTAACTTTGTGCAGCTGAAAACACACAAGCATCTGAAGGCGTCTCCTTTCTTGGCAGTCCCCAGTTGTTCCACTGGAAACGGGGGGGTACAGACCCGATTTTCAGATGTTTGTGTGTTTTAAGGCGCAAAAAGTTAAGCACATCGGTAAACGCTAGCTGGCTGATGCTAGCATGCCGGTGTTGTGCCCCACCGGCTGCAAACAAACATGCTACGTTGTTTTATTATAAAGTTCGGCCCTTCACGCGGCGAATCGATCGCTTTGATCCACTTCCTCCTTAGTATCACTTCAGTCTGGAATCCGTGAAAATTTCAGTAGGGTTGGCGTTTATTCACGTTATCTACGAAGTAAAGCAGGGACATTGAACTGGGCCGGAAGTGGGCCGTCTAACTGTTTCAAACCGGAAGTTCGGAACACGGAAGCGTGATTATCCCATATTAGTATCTCAAAATTCTCATGAGATAGTATCTCATTTTAATGAGATAGTAAATAATAATAAATTGTATTTATAATGCACTTTACATTAAAAGAAATCTCAGGCTACGGGGTAAAAACATAAAAAACAGGCAAACAAAAAAATCAGTCGGGCAAATGCCTTCTTAAAAATGTAGGTTGAAGTAGATAATTATGGGATGGTAAGTCATATTTATGAGATAGTATTTGACTCTTATGAGATACCATCTCATAATTACTCTCTCATGAGAACTGTTAGATACTATCTCATTATTATGTGATAGATTTGTAATAATTATGAGATAGAAAGTCATACTTATGAGATACTATCGCATAATTACTATCTCAGGAGAATTATGAGATACTCTCATTTTAATGAGGCAGTGAAGTCATAATTATGAGATGGAAAGTCATATACTATCTCATAATGACTCATGAGAATTGTCATATACTATCATTATTATTATGAGATAGATTAGTAATGATTAAGAAAGTGATACCTATGAGGTCGTGTCTCTCAATTACTATCTCATGACTATTATTAGATAGTATCTCTTTATTATGAGATAGATAGGTCATAATTATGAGACAAAAAGTCACAAATATGAGATAAAAAGTCATATTTCTGAGATAGTGTCTCATAATAATGAATGAGATCTCATTATTATGAGGTACCATCAAATAATTACTCTCATGAGAATTGTGACTGAGGTATATATTTATGGCTAAAACATTTATGACAGTCGTATCTATGAGATATGATTTCATAAAAATGACATCTCATTGTGGGATATGCTACCTCATAATTACTATCTCATGAGAATTATGAGATTCTATCTCATTTTAATGAGATAGTGAAGTCATATTTATAAGATAGTATTTCAATATTGTGATACCATCTCACAATTACTCTCTCATGAGAACTGTTAGATACTATCTCATTATTATGAGACAGATAAGTAATAATTATGAGATAATATCTCATAAGAATGAGATC
The DNA here is from genome assembly GCA_023101725.1 of Atherinomorus stipes. Taxonomy (NCBI): domain Eukaryota; kingdom Metazoa; phylum Chordata; class Actinopteri; order Atheriniformes; family Atherinidae; genus Atherinomorus; species Atherinomorus stipes. The sequence goes on from JALJCO010000399.1 coordinate 225,909, forward strand.
CCAGGTCGCCATTGTAAATGAGAACCTGTTCTCAACCAACTTACCTGGTTTTAGGTCACAACTACTACTACTACTACTCATAATTACATACAATATACTGTCTCTTTATTATGACATAGCTATGTCATAGCTACGAGACAAAAAGTCATATTTATGAGAAAGTTTCTCATAATAATAAGATCTCATTATCATGAGACACTATCAGTTAATTACTCTCATGAGAATTATGACACTCTCATCATTATGAGATGGCTAAATCATAATTATGACAGTCGTATCTATATTATCTTATCAAAATGAGATCTCATTATGAGACACTACCTCATAATACTATCTCATGAGATACATGGGGTTTCTCATGGTGGAAATAGGTTTCCATGTGTGGCTCATCCTGAAATGTAAATATGTAAATATAACAGAGGAAGTCGTGAACTGCTGAGCAGCTCAAGTTTAGCGAGCGAGAATGAGAAAATGTAGCTTTTTAAAAATGATAAAAAATCTCAAACATGTATCCTGTCATAAAAAGAAGAGGAAAAGTGTTTCTGGGATCAAATATAAAAGCTGAAATAGATTTAGAAGAATTTCGATTTATGTAATTTTACTACAACATTCATATTTTTCTGGAAAGTATTTCATCAGTAATTATATTCCACATTTAATTTGTTCTGGAACGATCTGTAAAATGCTTCATTCGTCCTCTGCTGACAAAGTATCTTTAATAACATAAACTATTTTATCACAAATATCCGGTTCTGTCTAAAGCTCCACATCATTGTGTCAGTGTTAGCAAACCAAACTGCCGCGTTTATGTTTAAACACTTTGTGAGTTCAGGTTTCATTTCCAGTGAACCTGCACACATTTCTTTAAATGATTTTACCCGAAAGCAAATTTTAGCCACTTTAATGATGATGAATGATGATGTCAGGGATGTCCTGTGTTGGTCCTGCAGATTTTGCAGGTTTCCCTGCTCCAACACGCCTAATTCACATTAAAGGGATTTTCTCAGCAGCTTGTTGTCGACTTCTGCCCGTCAGTGACCCGTTAATCTGAATCAAGTGTGTTGAGGCAAAACACATCTAATACCTGCAGGACAGCGACCTTTGGACATCTCCGGCGCTGGCTAAGCAGTTGCCGAGGGCAACATCCGCTGGAGGGGGAAGACAAAAGGAAAAGCAGAGATAACTTTACATGAGAATGCAGGAGAGATAAGTTTCTATGTTTACCAGCACACACACTTTAAACACTTCCCCCAAAACAAATATTTGCATCTAAAACAGCAGCAGCTGACAACATGCGGGCGATCACGAAAGATCATCAAGACTCAAACTGCAGGACAAATCTAAACCTGATCAGTGTCCACACGACGGCTGGACGAGTGGACAAGAAACTTTAACACAATGTAGAAGAGATGTTTGATTTTGGCCTCTTTTTTTTTTTTTTTTAACCGATATCTGATCTACCAATATTGTCCACTTCTTAATTTCCAAAATTCAATATCAAGCAATATCGACCTTTGCAGACAATTGTGAAGTTGTTTCTCCCGGATTTTGAGAGAAACAACAAATGGACGCCTTATTTCACCTTAGTTGTTATAAATTTCTAAGAATGTTTGATATTGGCTTCTTTTTTTTTTTTTTTTACTGATATCTGAAAAATCGATGTTGTCTAACTCTTAATTTCCAATATCAACTGATACTGATCTATGCAGATAACTGTGAGGTTGTATCTCATATTTTGAGGGATACGACTATATTCTGCTCCGAGTAAGTAAAAATATCGGTCCAAAAAACCCAGATACCTATATTTTCTGATATCACATTTTAATGCCGATATCAGACGATAATATCGGTAGGCCAATAACATCAGACATCTCTAATCTCTAGGGATGTTTGATATTGGCTTTTTCTTTTCTTTTCTTTTTTTTTTCTTTTCTTAGATATCTAATATACCGATACTGTCCAACTCTTAATTTCCAATATCAATTTAAGTTGTGTCTGACTAAAGGGTTTTGGACCTGATCAGTTTTTCTAAATTTCTTCCAAAACTCCTTTGGAACTATGTTCTTTCATTATTTATGTACGTATCCATGCATGTGAGCGTTTGTTTTTCGTTTCAGTTCGGAATATATGTTTTTTAAAGTTGTTCTCCTGCACATGAAATAAATTTAAGTTGGAATAAATGAGATGAACATGAAATAAATTATGTTGGACGTAACAGGTTGAACATGTCTGCAAAAAATAACTAAATCCGTTGGAATAATAAGAAATCAAGTACATCATAAATGTCTGTTAACATTAATTTATCCTCATTTAAGGGGGGGGGCACTACAGGTAAAACCCCCGTTTTATCATCACCTGGTCAATTTTTAGATTTTCGTTTTTTTTCCTCCAACATGTTTTCTTTCAGACAAGTGTAAAAAAAACGTTAATAATAAACATTTTAGGAGTTTATTTCCTGATTCTCTGATGAACCAAATCTCCTCAAACTGCAGCTGAAGTTGGTGTTTTAAACAGAGCAGCACCGTGATGCTCGTCTGAACCCGTCGTGTCTGGTATCCATGGAAACGTCTCTTTTTCCTGAACCATGTCATCTCAACCAAACTTGATATTTCCAGCTCATGAATCTGATTGGATCTGATGTCTGTAAATAGTGTTATAGAACAAAAATGTGGAGAATTTTACAATCCAAAACGAAAGGCGTTTTCTAAATGAGTTTTTTTCTTGCTCCGGGTAAAAAATCTCCACTTCAGGAGCACTTACAGAAACCAAACTTTCAAGTTTTGCTCCTGACTGTATTCTTTAAGTTTTTACAGAAGGATTTTTTGATATCTCATTCACAGCCTGATTTATAGAACATTTCATCACAAAAATACGCCAAAAACGACTTTTCTGGTTGTTTACAGTATATTCTAAATTGTGAAATGATCTATAGAGATATCCAAAATCACCTCTGTAAAAACGTTTGACTTTTATATGTGAACAACATTCAAAAGAAACTTTGAACCTGGTTTAATCCTGTGTTTAGATTTTTTCCTATAAATATATGCAAATTAGCACATTTGTGGCTTTATAACACCTAATTTGCATATTTAAACATAAAATTTCAGAAAACTTGCCGTACAAAAAGGATAGTCCTAATGTGAGGAATAAACCAGGAAAGTTTCATGGTGATACCAGTAAGTTTTTTTTTTTTTTTTTACCCTATTTGCTTGTAGCGTCTCACCTGAAGTTATTGTAAGGTGGCAACATCTGCTACGTCTGCATTTACCATTTTTAAAAACATCTCGTGATCAGCTGTCAGATTCCATGGTGCTAAATTATCAAATGGACATTTACATCTTCCAGATTCATCACATCATTATTCATGTATAAATATGAGCTGAAACAGAAATTAATTGCAGAAAACCTCGACTAAAGTAGAATAACCAGGAAATAGTTGTGTTTTTACATTATATTTTATCATTTGTATTTTTTATGTAATTGTATAGTTTACTTTTTTATGGAAGCCAATTTCTGCCACTCTGATAAAAAACAAGCTGTATCTCATAATTACTGAGAGAGTGTCTCACTATAATGAGATATCAGACATAGTGAAAAAAAAAAAACAAACAAACAACAGATACTATCTCATTATGACTTAGTTATCTCATAATAATGAGCTATCTGTTAGTTACACAGCTTATTTTTTTCATCACAGTGGGAAAACTGGGAGAAACCCATATCGGGCTTCCATATATATTTTTTTTGGGGGGGGGTGCTTTTATAAACCTATTTGCTCTTATATCTCTCTTGCACATTTTACTCGTATTATTTATTGCATAATAATTTTATTATTTATATTTTGCATGCTGTTTGTTTTTGAAGTTTTGTTTCTATTCTGATCTGTTTTTTGTATTTTTTTATTCTTTAAATATTGTATAACTCATAATTGTTACTTTTATGTGCTAAATAAACCAATGAAATCAATCAGATACATTTGAACTTCTTGTGCAAGTAAAAAGTCATTCTTCCATATGAAAAGGAAAATATTTAGTGGGAATTTTCCAGAAATCAGTCTGGAGCATAAAAGAAGCACGAAGGTGATGAAATTTGACTTATTTCATAATTTAATCTCGTCTATTTCCTCAGTATTTACATGTACAATCTCATCGAGTATAATCTGAGAAAAAAAGAGGCAAAAACATTGATCACTACTTCATTACTGCCTGTAAATCAGATGAAACAGCTACTGTCTACAGAAATCAGCAGGAAAGCCTGAAACTCGGATGGATGCAGGAGTTCGAAGCCGCGAGTCTCCGGGAAATGACACCAAGTCAAACCGGGGTTACACAAAGCTCACGACCAGGCAAAAACCACATCTCCTCCACATTTTAAAGCAAGTGTCCAGAAACAAAGTCATCGTCTGAATGTGGCTCCATCGTAGCGAGAGGAGCTGGTGTAGGCCAGCGGGTTTCTGAGCCACCACACCGAAAATAACATTTGTGACGTCCTCTCAATGACTGACTGGTTCATAGATCCGTCTCACGGGTCCTCCTGTGTCCGTCCTCTTCACGCGAGGCTGGAAACTGTCTGAATCTTCATCAATAAGGAGGATAAAGTGGATTATGTTCACAGCTGTGGAAAAAAATCTGCTTTTCTCACCAAAATAGGAGCAAATGTGGATTTTTGAAGCAGCAGCTGTAATAAGTTTGTTTCTGGACTCAATGATAAAATTCTACATTTAAGGCTGGAAACTATCAGAAACTTCATAAATGAGGAGGATCAATGATTTCTGGTGGATTCGATCACTGCTGTGATATTGATAGCCCTAAAATCACCACATTTATTTGATAAATGTAGCCTCTAGTTTTTTTCTCAATGATCTGGTGACCCCCATGGGGGTCCCAACGAGGGATGGGCGATACCAAATTTTTCTTGTCGATACAATACCAGTTGTTTAGGGTACTTTTTCATCAATACCGATATCGATACCAATACTTTTTGTCTCTTAAAACAAAAACACATGATTGTACCGTTTGTATTAATACCTTGAATGCAAGGAAAATACTAGATATAAGTAAAACATGAGAACAGAAGTACTGAAAAGAAATACTTAATTATAAAAGATATTGAGTAAATTAAACAAAAATAAGATTAAAATTTCTTTCAGTTATCAAATAACTTTGGGGTTAAGATTTAAATGTATTCAGTGGAAAATGTTCAAATATAAAATGTAATAGTGATATTATAAATTTACCAAAACATCATCATCATCACTAACAGTAGCAGCATCATCATGACATCTGATAGGCTACCACCATCATGTGATACAGAAGCTAGAATCTGATAGGCTACCACCATCATGTGATACAGAAGCTAGAATCTGATAGGCTACCACCATCATGTGATACAGAAGCTAGAATCTGATAGGCTACCACCATCATGTGATACGGAAGCTAGAATCTGATAGGCTACCACCATCATGTGATACAGAAGCTAGAATCTGATAGGCTACCACCATCATGTGATACAGAAGCTAGAATCTGATAGGCTACCACCATCATGTGATACAGAAGCTAGAATCTGATAGGATACCACCATCATGTGACACAGAAGCTAGAATCTGATAGGCTACCACCATCATGTGATACAGAAGCTAGAATCTGATAGGCTACCACCATCATGTGATACAGAAGCTAGAATCTGATAGGCTACCACCATCATGTGATATAGAAACTAGAATCTGATAGGCTACCACCATCATGTGATACAGAAGCTAGAATCTGATAGGCTACCACCATCATGTGATACAGAAGCTAGAATCTGATAGGCTACCACCATCATGTGATACAGAAGCTAGAATCTGATAGGCTACCACCATCATGTGATACAGAAGCTAGAATCTGATAGGCTACCACCATCATGTGATACAGAAGCTAGAATCTGATAGGCTACCACCATCATGTGATACAGAAGCTAGAATCTGATAGGCTACCACCATCATGTGATACAGAAGCTAGAATCTGATAGGCTACCACCATCATGTGATACAGAAGCTAGAATCTGATAGGCTACCACCATCATGTGATACAGAAGCTAGAATCTGATAGGCTACCACCATCATGTGATACAGAAGCTAGAATCTGATAGGCTACCACCATCATGTGATACAGAAGCTAGAATCTGATAGGCTACCACCATCATGTGATACAGAAGCTAGAATCTGATAGGCTACCACCATCATGTGACACAGAAGCTAGAATCTGATAGGCTACCACCATCATGTGATACAGAAGCTAGAATCCGATAGGCTACCACCATCATGTGATACAGAAGCTGGAATCTGATAGGCTACCACCATCATGTGATACAGAAGCTAGAATCTGATAGGCTACCACCATCATGTGATACAGAAGCTAGAATCTGATAGGCTACCACCATCATGTGACACAGAAGCTAGAATCTGATAGGCTACCACCATCATGTGACACAGAAGCTAGAATCTGATAGGCTACCACCATCATGTGATACAGAAGCTAGAATCTGATAGGCTACCACCATCATGTGATACAGAAGCTAGAATCTGATAGGCTACCACCATCATGTGACACAG
>JALJCO010000399.1:237500-312500 GCA_023101725.1 Atherinomorus stipes
TTAGGCCAAACACATATATAATTATACATATAATTATTACTATGGTTATTATGAAAATCATAATATAATAACTATAATTATACGACTGTTTAGAAGTACTGCTATTTATAGTTATTGTACAAGCTACACACATTTTTCAATGCTGCAGGTACCCTTAGGGTTGGAATGGTACAAATGTGTACTTTATATTACTTTGGAGCCTTTTTCATAGTATCTAGGTACTTCTGGCCTCATAGAGACCAATATTGTACTTTTGAGAGAACATTTGTAGTAAATGTACGTACAGGTACAGAAATGATCCTGTGTCGTACGTCTGTTTCTGAGTGTGTGGAAAACATCGTCCACTCGGCCTTTAACCTCTTTTACACAATTAAATCACATAGAAGACAAGGTGTCGTCTTTTGCAATTTTTTAAAATTTCAAAACCTAAAAGTAGAAATGAAACTGATTCCTTTAAAAGGACAGCAAATTTTCAAAAGTCAGTATTTATCAAAAATGATAAAACATCATGGAACATCTGCGTCTCTAAACAACTTTTGGCTGCGATGAAAAATGGCTCTTTGGACCGTAAAGGTTGCCGACGCTGTTTTAGGCGGTCGTGGCTCAGAGGAACCTCTGCATGAGCGCATGTGCGTCTGACCTTTGATATGGCTGCTGGTCGGTACGATTCCCAGCCTCTGGAAAAGCTCGTCCGTCTCCTGGTCCACCACCAGGAGGCGCACTTCCCCTCCTCCCTCTCTGATGAGCGCCACCACCTCCGAGTGTCTCAACGCCGCCGTGTTCACGCCGTTTACCTGAACCGGAGGAGAAGAAGGCGTGAGAAACCAGCAGGGCGAGTGAAGAGGACGAGGTCCTGCACGGCGTCTCGCTGAAAACAGCTGGGATTTGAGAGGAAGTCGTTTGCATGCCAGCCTTCCTCCTCCACACTCTTCCTCTTCATCATGAACGCTTCACACAGACGGAGGAGGAAGTAGAGTCTCACCTGTCGGCATGGATGCTGCAGAAAGCAGCTTCGCCCTGAAACTCGACCCGGCATCTAACCAACAACCCAACACTTTGCTACGAGTCCAGCCGTGGAATACCTGCTTCATCCACCTGTGGATGCACCTGTGCAACAATCCAGCGGTGAAGTTTCCTCCTAAATATTCCACAGTCATCTGTCAGCTGGATTATAAGAACATGGAAGTGTTTGGGAACGACAGCAGCTCAGACACGAAGTGTTCGTCCACGTAAACTGATGGAGCGGGTCAGTGATGCTGAAGCTCATAGTGAGAAGAGGTGGCCAACTTTCTGCAGAGTCGATCACTACAGACCTCCAACCTTCATGTGGCCTTCAGATCAGATCAAGAACAGTGACAGAGAGTTTCACGGAATGGGTTTCCATGGCAACCAGCTGCATCCATCCAGCAAAGCGTGGATGCAGTGGTGGAAAGCAGCCGCCACTGGACTCTAGAGCAGTGGAGGCGTTCTCTGGAGGACCAATCACGCTTCTCCATCTGGCGTGCCAAGTGTAAAGTTTGGTGGAGGGGGTATGATGGTGTGGGGGTGTTTTCAGGAGCTGGGCTTGGTCCCTTAGTTCCAGTGAAAGGAACTCTGAATGCTTCAGCATACCAAGACATTCTGGACAATTCCATGTCCCAACTTTGTGGGACCAGTTTGGAGCTGCCCCCCCCCCCCCCCCCCCTCTTCCAACATGACTGTGCACCACAAAGCAGGTCCATAAAGACCTGGATGCAGAGTCTGGTGTGGAGGAACTGGACTGGCCTGCACAGAGTCCTGACCTCAACCCCACAGAACACCTTTGGGATGAATTATATCTTTTGAATGTTCTTCCTGAGTTGGTAGCGTCCAGAATTTACTCGAAACAACATCATTTCGTTTATTTTTAGAGCCTAAACAGTAAAACTAAAACGAGAAGCCTTCCTGATCGCCGGCTGCATTTGAGATATTAAAAAAGTGCTGCAGAGTCTTTCTCACCATGAGGGGAAGTGAGATAAAGTTACATCATTCTGTGGGGGGACTGTTCCTGTAACAGAGGAGAGCAGGAGGATGTTGGCGGGTGTTGTCTCTTACCTCCACGACCCTGTCTCCGGCCCGGACGCCGGCCCTCTCGGCGGCAGAGTCGGGGTCCACGGTGCGGACGAACTGGCCGTGCTTCTTCTTGTCGCTGTGCAGGTTGAAGCCGTAGCCGTGCTCGCCCTTCAGCAGCTGGCACAGGCGAGGGAGGAGCTCGGCGTTCGGCTCTGGAGACGGTCCGTCCTGCAGCCGGAGACGGACGCTCGCGTCACTCACACCACTTTTCCCAGACTGAGAATAGATAAATAATATCACAGAAACCAACATGAACGCTGTCATCCAGCCAGATTCATCTGTGGAGTTGTCACTTTTATTTTCTAAACCACGTCACTGAAATCTGAATGTTGCTTTTATTGTTTGTTTTTCTTTCTTTTTTTAATCCGTGGGGCATGGGAGCAACATTAGGCCACGCCCACTGTGCAACATTATGACATCATCAGTAACTACGAGATCTGCAGCAGATGCAGAAGAAGCATTTTTCTCATTTTGCACAAGGAACGAATATGACCTCATTTTCAGCTTTAATATTGGTATCGGCCATGAGAAGCAGAAAAATATCGGCTCTCGGTATCGGTTGAAATGTTTCATGTTGTGCATCACTATAACATTTAAACATTCGTGTATTTCCTGTGGGTAACCGTGGTTACGGAGGGTCTGGTGACACGCGGACCTGAGGTTTGTCGGAGAACTCCGTGTCCTTTCTGCTCCACCTGCTGCAGACTGGACGGAGAGTCCCCGAGGTTGTGCCTGCATCACATCAGCGTGGTCACGGAGGGCGTCGTCATGGCGACAGACGGAAGAAACCTCGGCTAGTTTTAAAGATCAGCTCGTGTCAGTGGCCTGTTTGCTATATTTATAACGCTGGCCCACATAAACAGATGCTGCAAACCACAGCGACCTGGAATCAGCACATTCCCACAGATTTTCCCTCCCAGATAGTTTTCAGTTTCAGTTTCACTACTTTTGTCACGTAGAAGTCGGAATAGAAACTTTAACCTCCTCCAGCTTTTCAGCAGAGCTGCTCTGCATCATGAATCAGAGTTCTGGGATGGTTTTGTGCAGACGACCTCTCTTCAGCTCAGTTTCAGAGCGTGCGGACAAAAAACTGCAGACAGGTCATTTTCCTACTGATGCACGATATGAAACACTTCAACCGATACCAATAACCGATAATTTTCTGCTTCCCATGGTCCATACCGATACCGATACAAAGTTGTAAATGATATAATATTCATTCCTCGTGCAAAATCCTTCTGCAGCAGATCCAGCAGTTGCTGATGATGTCATGATGTTGCACAGTGGGCGTGGCCTAATGTTGTTCCCATGACCCACCATTTCTGTATTTCCTCATTTCAGGGAGACTTTTAAGCTCATAGGAACAGCAGATTTAAGTAAATCTGGTGTTTTTAGAAGTTTTTTTCTTAATTATTCTGTTTTTTAATTGTTTCTAAAGTTTAATTTATAAACAATTTAAATTGAAAAAGTATTGGCTGATATCGGGCCAATATCAATATTCCCTTTTAATGGCAAAATCATCCGATATCAAAATTGAGCCCATAATATCGTGCATCATTAAGTCTTTTTTTTTTTTTAAAGGGGAAGTTTCAAATTCTTTTGCAGCCTCAAAACATCAATGTTTATCCTGAAAATCCACCTGGAAAAGTGAGGAGGGAAAATTTCTGATATCTCAAACATGTGATATCACGATGAAGACGGGAATAAAGAATGTAAATACTTAAAAACGGTTTAGTTCTGGAGGCTTTTAACTAGAAATGTCAAATATCTGCATGAAAACGTGATATCAGAAATATCTGTATCAGTTTTTTGGACCGATATTTACTCTTAACTAAGTGACTTGAGTTTATGAATCTTTAAGTCAGTGGGTGGTCATAAGTACAGGGATATACAGTATACACCTCAGAGCGCATGTTAGAAATATATTTATACATACATACATATATATATATATATATATATATATGTATGTATATGTATATAAATATATATATATATATACATACACACATATACATATATACATATATATATATACACACTCACACACACATTAGGGATGTTTGATATTGGCTTTTACCGATATCCAATATACCGATATTGTCCAACTCTAAATTTCTGATATCAGCCGATACCAATCTCTGCAGAACACTGTGAGGTTGAATCTTTCATATTCTGAGATCAAGATCTCGCGATATTTTGTTTTATAAATATTGATACAAAAAAAACGATACCGATATTTTCCAATATCACATTTTACTGCCAATATGAGCTGATAATATCGGACATACTTAATGCACGATAAAACAGAATGCGATGACCTGCAAATGAAGCCCTGATTTATTCCTGATGGAGCAGAAACATCAGATCCTGAAACTGAGACGTTTTCACCATTTTAATGAGCTCATTTGAAATTCAGTGGCAGATTGTAACAAAAGGCTGGAAAAGTAACTGAAACAAACAAACAAAACAAGAGGAGACGCATTTTACAACTAATTTAGTTAACTGGTTACGGGTCTGGGTATGAAAGGAACAAGCCAAGGGGGCGGAGCCTGTCAGACGGCCGGAGGCGGAGCCTGTCAGACGGCCGGAAACAAACCCGCGTTTCAGGGAAATGTTGCCTAACGTGAAACTGCAGGATTTCATTCAGCCCTGCTGCTTCTGCCATTTACCGGCTCGTTTCTTACAGCTCAGGATGCAGCAAAGATCCTGCGAGGGGACGACGCCATCCCAGAATTCCTGCAGCCGCAACGTTCAAAGTGACACTCAGACATTTTCATACCATCAAACTCATTTGTGTTCATGCAAATAAGCATGAGGGCGAGTTATCGTTCAGTCTTCAAAGTTTTCACACAGAAGCAAGAGAAGCACGTCTTCTTCCTTTAGACATCAGTTACAAATCATCGACTTTTATCATTTTGTGGTATTTGGACGGGACTTTGAGCTTTTTGTCGTCCATGTACGGAGTATTTGTAGTTGTCTTGTCCTGAAGCTTATGAACTCAATGTCTAGTTTTCTGCTGAAACTCCCTAAACAAATAAATAAACAAATGAATAAATAGATAAATAAGTAGATAAAAAGACTGGGGTCATTTTTAACCACCGTCATTAAAAATATCGGCCGATATCGGCAAACACACTGCAAAAACTGTCTGTCTAAACAAGTCTTACATTCAGCAAAAACTGTCTTAATAATCTTAATTTGAGCGTGATTTACTAGATAAGAGCAGAATGTGGAAGATTATTATCATGTCTTTTATTTCTTACTGACGAACTAAATCCTATTCTGGTTTTTCTATCTGCATATAAAGTTAAATTATCTCACAAAGACTCTGTTTCAGATCGCTTTCTGTCTTTCACTCCCAGTTTTAGCTGTAAAAACCTGATTTCAGACCTCCCATACCAGTTCATACACACGGGTTCCTGGTTGTTAGACCAGTGGGAACTGGATTAAAACAAGCTGACATTTTCATTTCAAGCTTCGTATTATGTGAAAATCACTTAAACTGGTCTGGTTAAGCTGATTTTTAGTGGTGGTGCTTCCTTTTTTTGAGAGAAAAGATCTTAAAACAAGAGAAACTAACCAGGAATTGAAGAACCGCTACGACAAATCAGTCTGTGAACCAGAAGGTTGCAGGTTCAACTCCCATGTCACCGCACCTGTCTGGTCCTCAGCAAAAAGCCTTCACCGTGCTGCATTCAGGTACACGGGTGTTTGCAGGCTTCACGTCGGCATGGGCCAACACAGATAACAGTATTTGTATATATGGCCGATACAACCGGACGATATTTGGGGCCGATACTGCATTTGACCCCCAAATTAATATCACCAAGGATACAATGAAAAGTAATTATACGACTCTTTTAATACGAGGGTGCTTTCACACCTGCACGGTTTGGTCCGCTTACGATAAACTTCATTGTCCGTCTCGGGAAATTTTTTTTGGACTCCAAGCTGCACGAATAGAAACTGCTGATACCAGCAAAAAAATGTAAATATCACCAGCCGATGTATCGGTCTATTCTTACCCTTGACTATGGGATACCACCTGTTTTGAATTTGATATTTAGCAATTCTGGAATGAATAAAAATCATATTGTTTTAAGATTTTTTAAAAAATGAAACAGAAACACTGTAAAAAGCATAAAAAGACCAGTTTCAAGGGGTTTTCACTAAATTACGGACTTGAAATGAGAGTTTTACAACTTGTTTAAAGATATTTATACACACTCAAAAATACAGGAACCAGTTTGTACCTAAAAGGGTCCAAAGTTTGTTGCTGGGGGGGGGGGGGGGGGTTCCCTTTCTGAAAGACATTTCTGTACCTTCATGGTCCATTTTTGTACCTTATCAAGCTGTATGAGTTAATAAAGTACAATTAAACCAATAAAAGATGATGAATAAAAGTCAATAAAATAGAGATTATGACAACAATCAAAGATGCTAATAATAAATGAATAATTATTATAGAAATATTAGGACAAACACATATATAATTATACATATAATTATTACTATGATTATTATGAAAATCATAATATAATAACTATAATTATACTACTGTTTAGAAGTACTGCTATTTATAGTTATTGTACAAGCTACACACATTTTTCAATGCTGCAGGTACCCTTAGGGTTGGAATGGTACAAATGTGTACTTTATATTACTTTGGAGCCTTTTTCATAGTATATAGGTACTTCTGGCCTCATAAAGACCAATATTGTACTTTTGAGAGAACATTTGTAAAAAAATGTACCTACAGGTACAGAAATGATCCTGTCTCGTACGTCTGTTTCTGAGTGTGTTGTCTCCGTATTTTTTCTTATTTCAAGAAATCTAACGCGTCGTAACCCCCCCCCCCCCCCCCCCCCCCCTGGCACATTATTTCCCTTGATTATAGTCTGATTCTTCTCAATTTCAGTTTTTAACTCATATTAACACCACTCATTTTTGCAGTGTAAAGAAGAGATTTCTGTTCTTCATAACTCTGTAAAGTTGAGTTTTAAGCTACATTTTATACTATTTTCAGGTTAAATGTGAAACTGAACCTTTAGTGTTGGTTATAAAGTCGATATCAGTGTTGCAGCTTCACTGCTTACATCAGTCTGTGCATGTGGGCATCTGCTGTCATAATAACATCATGCAACGATGAAGCTGCGTCTGGCTGCGCTGAATGTCAGCAGACAGGTGGAAAGTTTGCACGCGAGCCTTTTCTGCTCACCGGGGCATGAAAATCATCCGGCTTTCATTTGTCTAAAGGGTTTTTAATCAGAGCTGCTGAATCCTGCGGTGACCTCACTGCCTTGCTAAAAGTCTTTCCCTAGAAACCACCGGCAGCCTCGATGGCAGCGCAGGAACATCCTGTATTTACTCTGCTTTCTGCTAAACAGATGGCGGTCTGACGCGATCCTGCTCCGCTGTGTTTAGGGTCCAAACAGTCTGAGAGCAGCTCCGCGTAAACTCTGCAGAGCAGCAGACGTTCAGACGTCACGCTGTTATCTGGACGCTGCTTTGCTTCACTTGCAAGAATATTCTGGCTCTTTTCCTTTTCCATGTCTCTGAAAAGGTGCAGAGCTTCTCAGTCTGCATACAAAACTAAGCTGCAGCTTTATCTCCTGTAACTCTCTGAGAGTCCCGGTTTACTCGCCTAAGTGATGCAAACACAATCACTCTTATCTCCCCAGAACGATCTTTTGCTCTGATTTTAACACCAACAGTATCGTCCTGCAGTAAACGGACACTTGAGAAGAGTTTTCGGTCAGGCGGGAACAGATCTACCCTGAATGAGAGACGCTGGCTCCTGAAATGCAACTAGGGATGGGCGATACTGCAGAGAATTTTGGCTACTAACGGCCACCGTACATTCACTACAGTGCTGGAATATGAAGTCATTTGAAAGAAAACATCTTTTCTCTGGACAGTAATTCTTACAGACTGTACCTTTAACTCTTTTATAGCGTTTAATTTCTGGTAACTGTTTCCGCTCTGGTCTCTGCACATTAAAAACTCCTGGGTCAAACTGCTGGGCTAAAAAGGGACCAACTAATGTCTGGGTTATTTCAACCCGACATTTTGGTTGTTGCCCAAACTTCTGGGTTAAAATATTCAACCTGAAATTTGGGTCAAAAAATAATCCAATTTTCTGGGTTGGTCCCTCAGGGTTCCCACACTTTTCTAGAAGTGGTTTTCCAGGACTTTTCCAGCTACAGCGACGAAGCGGAGACGAAACGGAGGCGAAACAGAGACTAAATGGCGATGCAGCAAAAATAAAGCAAAGACATAGTGGCAACGACACGGCAACTTAAGGGTGACTAAACTGTGACAAAACAGTGACAAAGCTGCAACAAACAACAACGAAGCAAAGACGAAGCAGTGACGAAGCGGTGATGAAGCAAAGACGAAGCAAAGACGAAGCAAAGACGAAGCAAAGACGAAGCAAAGATCGGCCAAACACTCATATCATTCATAAAAATGTAAAGTAACCCGATGAAACAAACAGAGATCGTTGTGTTTTAAATTATATTGAATAAATCTGTATTTTGATGACGAATAACAAAATACCGACGCTGCGTTGCTGTGTTATATTTCTATCACGATCACACTAACTTGGTAAGGGAGTCATCACCCGGAAACGGCATTTTTCTTGTTAAAACATGGATATTATTCGTGTTGAGCCTCATTTGAAATTTGCCTGAAAAACCTGAGTTAGAAAAAAAACCACAAAAACGGAGCTTGTGTAACGTTCTGCTTTATTGTGTATGAGATCGTGGTGGACAGCAGACAGAAAAAGAAACCAACGGAGTTAGGGGAGTCGGAAAGGACCAACAGAACGGGCAGGCCAAACATGGACCCACAGAACCGAACTAAAGTCTGCGCGTGATGCCTCACAACCCCAGTGAGACCGGGTCCTGCAGACCCCCGTGGACCCGTTTTTCCCCCCTACCTCTGTGTCTGCGGCTGAGCTTGACGTCTCTGAGGGTCTCTTGGCTCTGCTCGGTGCGGTCAGGCCGGTGGGCGACTCTGCGGGGGGGTACCGGGCTGCCTGCGTGGGGGACAGGGACGGGGTCTCTCTGGGAACGGGGGAGGCGCAGGGCGTGGGTCTGGGAGACGGGCGCGGGGAGAGGGTCCCCAGCTCTACGGCCAGGTCCTCCGTGCAGGCCAGCCCGCGGCTGCGCAGGTGGTCGTCCGTCTGTCTGTCCACCACCAGCAGCCTGGTCCGGCTCGGCACGGCGCGGATGCGGCTCACCACCTGCAGAGATGACGGAGCAGAACCGGGTCAGACGGTCCGGCGGCTGCGTGCAGCTCATCCCGAACTGCATTCTGGATGAGAAACTTTTGTTTGATGACAAAGAGTTACAGGATCACTGATCCCTTTAGCGGCCCCCTCCTCCCCCCCAGGCGAGCAGAAAGCCGTCCAACAGGTCTGGCTGTCATTGTTCCTGCCCCCTCCCTGCGCCGCTACTCACCTGGTGGTGCGTGTCGGTCTCCACGTTGTCCCCGTTCACCTCCACCACCCGGTCCCCCGCCCGGAGGCCGGCCAGGTCAGCCGAGGATCCGGGCTCCACTTTGCGGATGAACTGGCCCCCCCGGTTGCGCTCTCCGTGCAGGTGGAAGCCGTAACCGCGCTCCCCCCTGACCAGAAAGCAAAGCCTGGGTCTCAGCTCCGTCTCCATCCTGCGCGTGAAGCGAAAACAGGTCAGAGCGCCGCGCGGGAATAAACAGGTAGAAGAAGTCCGAGATCTCTGGAAAGTCGCCGCGTCTTAATCCCGCGTTCACCTCCTCCCTGCGGGGGGGGCAAGATCCTCATCACAATCCCTCACTCAACTTTCCAGATGGACTTAAAGAGTCAAAAACAAAGTGTTTCATCCAGGATTAAACGCGCAGCGGCGCGAAGTTGCGGAGCTCGCGCGCAAATGCGTGATGAGAAAAACCGGAGCTGAATGTGTCCATCAGAATAATCCAGAGATCAGAGATTAGGAAGCTGTTCCTGCACGTAACGCTTAATTCTCAGGTCCAGGAGAGTGCGTCCTCCTGGCAGAGAGTGAGAGGCGTCAACAACAGATGCCCCCCCCCCCCACCGACGACGCCGCAGCGCAGCCTCAGAACAGACAGCGGACAATAGTTACTGTCCACACGGTGATTTCACACCACAGAGCTGCGCCTGGAATCTGCTGCACGAGCGCAAGCCTCCCCCCCCCCCCCCCATAGAGATGGAAACCTGCCCCAAGCGGTGCAGCTGACACCCGCCTCTGCGACCTGGGGAAGGAAATCTTCCTGCTCCTCCTGATCTCCGCCGCAGATCTGAAAGCGCAGCTGTTGCGTAAAAGCTGGAACTGAAGCGTCTCCGGTGGTGATGTGGCAGCACTTTAGCTGGGGGGGGGGGGGGGGCAGCTGATCAAAGCAGCTGCGATCAAAATGAGTAAACTCCCTCTGAAAATAAGGTTTGTTGGCAAAATCAACAACTGTTTACAACAAACAAATCACACACGGGGGGGTCTCAGCCTGTAAGGACAACCTGGGCTTAGCCGGAGTCACACCGGGGGGAATTTGAAAAAAATAGATGAGCTTTCTCTCGTCTTTCACTACAAAAATGTCTTTCAGAAATCAGTAACAGACATAACGGAGCGGAAAGTTTCTCATTTTAATTAAAAAAACTAACTACAAAATCAAACTTTATGTCGCTAAAACACATCATGGCTGCACTCATAGTTCATACAGTAATAACCTTTTATCATCACTGACCCTCATCATCATCATCACGTTCCCACCTGCTCTTCTCTCATTATTTGCTCTTATTTTTCTTCCTAATTCGTTCTCCTCTCTTCTATTTGTTCTCTTTTCTTTTGCAGTTTCAGAAAACTGGACCACGTTACAAAAACCTCTGAAACTTGATGCTTTTACTTCTGTCTCTGTTTTTAAACGCAATTTAAATGTGATTTTTAACGGCAGCTGTAAATGTTTTGTTGCGTTTTGACTCCTCTTATGATGTCTTAATTGTTTTGATGTTTACTGATTTTATTTATTTTTTTATTTGTGTCCCCCCCCCACTTGCCCTACAGGTGCCAGGCTGGTATTGTAAATAAGAATCTTGTCCTGAATGTCTTTACCTGGTTAAATAAAGGTTAAACACAAATTCTCCTCATTTATAGGTTTCACAAATCAGAAACAGCTTGAATTAATCTACCGTCCCCAAAGAACATCTGAGTCCAGGTTTGAAAAGTCTACATGTTGTAGTTTTTACACAGGACCTCCTTAAAGGAACATTCCACCCACAGAATGATGTAACTTTATCTTCCACCCCCCTCATGGTGAGAAAGACTCTGCAGCACTTTTTTAATATCTCAAATGCAGCCGGTGATCAGGAAGGCTTCTCGTTTCCCCCCAACTTTCATATGATGGAGTTCACCGGGGTCCGAGCCAAAAAGGTCCTTAAAGTCCACAAAAACTTGTCGATATTCCTCCATACTGCTCGTCCAATGTAATCCAAGTGTCCTGAGTGGGTAGCGTCCAGAATTTACTGGAAACGACGTCATTTAGTAGATTTTTAGAGCCTAAAAAGGAGTATTGTTTACATCCATGAAGCGCGCACATGCGCGGTCACAAAACTACGGAAGCCTCGGCGTTCAGAGCCTACTCTGCCGATAATACAAGCGTAGAAGAAGAAATTCACTGTTTACATTGTGGTAAGAGCGACAGAGCTGCAGACAAACCAGGACAAACACGGGGGGGGGGGGGGGGGGGGGGTTGGATATTGATCTAAAAGAAAGAAAGAAAGAAAAAGAGAACGCGCGACCTCGTCTGCCGTGGCTTTCGTAGTTTCGTGAATGTGCATCGGCGTGCTTGCAGGGCATGCGATGTAGTACTGATGTAGTACTGATGTAGTACTGATGTTCTACTGTTTAGGCTCTAAAAATCTACTAAATGATGTTTCCAGTAAATTCTGGACGCTACCCACTCAGGACACTTGGATTACATTGGACGAGCAGTATGGAGGAATATTGACACGTTTTTGTGGACTTTAAGGACCTTTTTGGCTCGGACCCCGGTGAACTCCATTATATGAAAGTTGGGGGGGAACGAGAAGCCTTCCTGATCGCCGGCTGCATTTGAGATATTAAAAAAGTGCTGCAGAGTCTTTCTCACCATGAGTGGAAGTGGAAGATAAAGTTACATCATTCTGAGGGTGAACTGTTCCTTTAAATGTTGTCAGTAGAAAATTATTTGAGTGGAATTGCCCTTTAAGCCAAAATCGAAACAGAAGCTGGGAAAGGAGCTGCTGCTAACTTCAGCCTCGTTAATGGGAGCTAGGCTGGACCTTCACGCATTCATGGTGCGTTTAAGTGCTGGTAGAAAGCTGGGTCATCTGGATTTTCATCGGATTTTTTTTTTCCAGTAAAGGTGGTTAAACCGTAAATTCATACCCAGGAAAGTCAGTTATTGCAAATGATGTTGATACAGAAATTCATTCCTGCCAGCAGCATCACCATAAAGAACAAGACTGACTAACTGACTTATAATTGTTATGTTATTTCATATTAATGTTATATTGTTAAAACAAAAAACAACAGAAAGAAAGAAAGAAAAAAGAAAAAAAGAGTGAGCTTTTCACAAAGTTGAATTTCCCTTCTGGGATAAATAAAGTATTTTTCATTAATTCATTTCATGTTGTATTCACAAAAGAAGAAAAAAAGAAGCAAATAAAAAATAAACTATCATCTCTACAATATGTTGAAGTTTTTACTTTTTATTTGGTAAAAGTTGAAAAAAAGAAGGAAAAATACAAAAATATTTAACGTAATATGAAATGTTAACGAGTTACAATTTTAGTGTCTAAAAACCAACAAGTAGGAAAGACAAACAAGACATGTTAGATTCTTCCTACGCTCCAGCGTGTGCAGTGAACGCAGCGTTGTCTGTAACCAGAAGCAACACTAATGTTTTATCCTCCGTTTGGCTCGTACGGACGCCGCCCCCTGGTTCCCAACCGCAGCCCCCGGTCCAGGTTCAGCTTTGACTTTAGCGGGGGCCACGTGGCGGTGCGGGGGCTCCGCTTTGGGCCTCTTGGCCGGGGAGGTCTTGTGTGCCGAAGGACAGCTGTGCTGGTTCAGACATGCGGCGCAGAGGGGGCTGACGGGGAGGCACACCTGCTGTCCGAAGCCCACCAGCAGCCAGTTGATCTCGCTCCACAGCCCCCTGCAACACAGCGACGGAGATGACATCACGCGCCGCCGTTTGGAAGCAGTAACACAACGGAGATGACATCACGCGCCACCGTTTGGGAGAAGCAACACAACGGAGATGACATCACGCGCCACCGTTTGGAAGCAGTAACACAACGGAGATGACATCACGCGCTGCCGTTTGGAAGCAGTAACACAACGGAAATGACATCACGCGCCGCCGTTTGGAAGCAGTAACACAACGGAGATGACATCACGCGCCACCGTTTGGAAGCAGCAAAACACAACGGAGATGACATCACGCGCCGCCGTTTGGAAGCAGCAAAACACAACGGAGATGACATCACGCGCCGCCGTTTGGAAGCAGTAACACAACGGAGATGACGTCACGCGCCACCGTTTGGAAGCAGCAACACAACGGAGATGACATCACGCGCCGCCGTTTGGAAGCAGTAACACAACGGAGATGACATCACGCGCCGCCGTTTGGAAGCAGTAACACAACGGAGATGACATCACGCGCCGCCGTTTGGAAGCAGTAACACAACGGAGATGACATCACGCGCCGCCGTTTGGAAGCAGTAACACAACGGAGATGACATCACGCGCCACCGTTTGGAAGCAGTAACACAACGGAGATGACATCACGCGCCACCGTTTGGAAGCAGTAACACAACGGAGATGACATCACGCGCCGCCGTTTGGAAGCAGTAACACAACGGAGACGCATCACGCGTCGCTGGGAAAAATATCGATACACTGAAATATCACGATATTTTCATATGCTGATATATCGATATTTAAAAATGCGGTATCGATCTATTTTACTGAAGAAATCTCGCAAGATTTAGTCAGTAAACCAGATAGATATTGTATTTCTAAATATCAAGAAATCTCGAGGCGAAATCTCGCGAGATTTTGTCGTTCAGTCACGTAATCTCGCGGGTTTTTTGAAATCTCGCAAGAATTCGTATGATAACGATGAAATCTTGCGAGATTTCATTGGTAAAATAGATTAAAATTTCATTTTTAAATATTTATATGAAATCTGCATAAGAAAATATCACGATATTTTAGCGTATCGATATTTTTTCCCAGCCCTAGTTGCTGAGGAACATTTACTCACTCAGGCGAGCCGAGCTCACATCATCAGTTCAAATTAGTGATGCACCATGTTATCAGACCCATATCGGCATTGGCTGATACTGGCTTTAAAAAGTTATATCGATATTGGTCTGATATCGGTTGATATTTTTTACATTTTGTTTATTTGATACGAACAGATCATATATATAAAAAAACTAAATACGCCAGATTTTGCCATCTGCTGTTTCTAGCCAGAACTGAAATGAGGAAATACAGAAATATCACACTGTAATAAAACAGTATCAATACAATTAACCGATACACAACAGGTGCTGATTGGTGAACTCGCGGACGTATAATCTGTTTGATGAACTACAAAACTTGTTTGTAGTTCATCAACAGACCCTTTAAAGTTGTAATTAAAAATTCAGTTAAAGTTATGAGTGATGCACGATATTGTCAGCCTGATATCGGTATAGGCCGATATTGGCTTTAAAGGGCCCATAGCACGTACTTTTCTCCCCATACAAAGTTGTCTTTTATGGGTGTTTTTGGTCTCTTTGTAAGTTAAAACACCTCAGAAGACAATTTCAAGCACTTGGAAAAGTCACTTTGCATAAAATGAGCCCTTGAAAACCGAATATCAGTATTCGCCCGATATCGGCTGATTTTTAAAAAGTTTTGTTTGTTCGATTGGGCGCATAAAAAACAAAGAAAAACTTCTAAATACGCCAGATTTTGCCAAAAGTGTTTTCTCGAACCAGATCTGAAATGAGGAAATACAGAAATATCACACTGTAAATAAAACTGTTATCGATATCATTAACCGATATATTAATTTCTATTAATTAATTACAGTTTCTCTCTGTGTCCTGCGCTGTTTGGTGGTGAACCCACTGAATGCCTTTTTTTTTTTTTGGTTTCTTTTTTTTTTATTGGTGGGGCATGAGAACATTAGGCCACGCCCACTGGGCAACATTATGACATCACCAGCAACTACTGGATCTGCAGGAGAAATATTTTTCTAATTTTGCTAAAGGAATTAATATATCATCATTTTCAGTATTTTTAATATCGGTATCGATCATGAGAAGCAGACAATTATCGTTATGGCGGTATCGGTGGAAATCTTTCATATTGTGCATCACTGGTTAAAATTCTCACTTCTAAATTAGCCTCGTTAGGGAGCGCTGAAGCGCGGACGTCTGCATCAGTTCGGCTTTAAACGGGTTCGTGTTTAAGCTTTTGGTACGACGCCGTACGGGACGTCAGTCACGGTTACCTGGGCAACCACTCCTCCAGGGCCTTACGCGTTTCCTCCGGGTTTTTGCTGGCTTTCCTGAGCCAGCCCAGCCTGTTTGAGATCCGATGCACGTGAGTGTCCACGCCTAGGAGGAAAAAACAACACAAACCAACCAACGTTTGAGTGAAAACTACATATCTGAGTGTCAGATGGAAATAAAACATGCTGGTTAGTAATATTAGAAAAGTGTTTTTGTCACAATTACGGGACATTTTCAGTCTAAACAACTGCAGATCCGATCATGACGCTACAGGCAGAGAAACGAGGAGATCGCCAGCAAAAGATCATGAAACTGGAAACTTCACACTCCACAAAACTTCTCTGACAGGAGGATTTTCTCACCAGGAAGGTTTTCAAACGTCCTGCAGGACTCACTTTATATATGCAGCATAGATCGGACACGATTGGCAGGATTGAAGCCAACTGGCCGCCACGTTTCAGACGGTCATGTAGCACGCTTTAAACAGTGCTATATCTAATGTATTATTATTATTATTACTACTGATGAGGATTATTATCATTATAATAATATATAATATATTATAAAAAATATATAAAAATCATTATATAATTATAATGATATAATAATTATATAATTATATAATAACTATAAAAATAATAGTTACTATAATAGTTATTAATTATTACTGTCATTCTTATTCTTATTATTACTAATGATGATGATGAAAATGATAATTATTATCATTATAATAATATATATTATAAATATATATTATAATCATTATATAATTCTAGTTATATTATATAATAACTATAAAAATAATAATAATCGTTATTATAATCATTATTATTATTACTGATGATGATAATGATAATTTTTATCATTGTAATAATATTTATTATAATCATTATACAATTATAATGATATTATAACTATAATAATAATAATAATAATAATAATTATTATTATTATTATTATTATTATTATTATTTTGATGCACAATATTATCAGGCCGATATAGGTATAAGCCGATATCAGCTTTAAACTGAATGTTGATATTGGGCTGATATCAACCTGATATTGGCTGATATTTTTTAATTTAATTTTAGTTGAAAGGAACAGAGCATCTAAAAAACTGAATAAAACTTCTAAATACGCAGGATTTAGCCAAAACTCTAGTTTCCATCTGTCGTCTCTGGCCGGATCTAAAAAGGCTCCTGAAACGAGGAAATACAGAAATATCACATTGTAACAGTTATCAATATGATTAGCCGATATTTAACAGGTGATGTTTGGTGGTGAAACCACTGAATGCTGTTTTGTTCTCTTCTTTTTTTAATCCATGGAAACAAATTAGGCCCCGCCCACCGTGCAACATTATGACATCACCACCAACTACTGGATCTGCAGAAGAAGGATTTTTCTAATTTTGCAAAAGGAATGAATATCACATCATTTCCAGCTTGAATATCAGTATCGGCTGTGAGAAGCAGAAAAGTATCGGTTATGGGTATCGGTTGAAATTTTTCAGATTGTGCATCAGCTGTTATTATTAATTATTAAAGTGAAAGGCACAGAGGTCAGCTGATACGCTACATGCTATGTACGAGGAAGTTTTTAGGAATGAGGTGATCAGGTAGCAGCAGGAAAGCAGCACACGTGCGCGGTGAAGCCTCATATAGACTGCTGGCTCTCTCACTCACAGCAGTTTCTGATATTAAACTGAATCGTGATGATGTCACACATCATTAAACTGAATCGTGATGATGTCACACATCATTAAACTGAATCGTGATGATGTCACACATCATTAAACTGAATCGTGATGATGTCACACATCATTAAACTGAATCGTGATGATGTCACACATCATTAAACTGAATCGTGATGACGTCACACATCATTAAACTGAATCGTGATGATGTCACACATCATTAAACTGAATCGTGATGATGTCACACATCATTAAACTGAATCGTGATGATGTCACACATCATTAAACTGAATCGTGATGATGTCACACATCATTAAACTGAATCGTGATGATGTCACACATCATTAAACTGAATCGTGATGATGTCACACATCATTAAACTGAATCGTGATGATGTCACACATCATTTACACCTTCCGTCTGTTTTTATTTGCAGATGTGAGAATCAGAAATGGAAAACGGATCTGGCTCGTATGTTTCAGGTCCCACCGATTCCGGACACCTGGTCCCAGGCGATGTCCATGGCCAGGTGAGCCATTTTAGGTCCGACCCCCGGCAGGCGGACCAGCCCCGCCACCGTGTTGGGGATGTCCCCCCCGTACTCGCTCCGCAGCATGGCCGACGTCAGCTTCAGATATT
The DNA here is from genome assembly GCA_023101725.1 of Atherinomorus stipes. Taxonomy (NCBI): domain Eukaryota; kingdom Metazoa; phylum Chordata; class Actinopteri; order Atheriniformes; family Atherinidae; genus Atherinomorus; species Atherinomorus stipes. Next base: position 255,476 of record JALJCO010000399.1, read on the forward strand.
TCACCTTCGTCTGCAGAGGAGGACAAGAACGGGGGGGTGAGACCGGGGGAGGAGAGAGGGGAGGAGGACAAGAACGATGCGGGGTGAGACGGGGGGGAGGAGAGAGAGGAGGAGGACAAGAACGGGGGGGGGTGAGACGGGGGGGGGAGAGAGAGGAGGAGGACAAGAACGACGCGGGGTGAGACCGGGGGGGAGGAGAGAGGGGAGGAGGACAAGAACGACGCGGGGTGAGACGGGGGGAGGGGAGAGAGGAGGAGGGGCAAGAACGACGCGGGGTGAGACGGGGGGGAGGAGAGAGGGGAGGAGGACAAGAACGACGCGGGGTGAGACGGGGGGAGGAGAGAGAGGAGGAGGACAAGAACGACGCGGGGTGAGACCGGGGGGAGGAAAGAGGGGAGGAGGACAAGAACGGGGGGGTGAGACGGGGGAGGAGAGAGGGGAGGAGACAAGAACGATGCGGGGTGAGACAGGGGGAGAGAGAGGGGAGGAGGACAAGAACGACGCGGGGTGAGACTGGGGGGAGGAGAGAGGGGGGGAGGACAAGAACGACGCGGGGTGAGACGGGGGGAGGAGAGAGGGGAGGAGGACAAGAACGAGCGGGGTGAGAGACGGGGGAGAGGGGAGAGAGGGGAGGAGGACAAGAACGACGCGGGGTGAGACGGGGGGAGGAGAGAGAGGGGAGGAGGACAAGAACGATGGGGGGTGAGACGGGGGGGAGGAGAGAGGGGAGGAGGACAAGAACGATGCGGGGGTGAGACGGGGGGAGGAGAGAGGGGAGGAGGACAAGAACGATGCGGGGGTGAGACGGGGGGGGAGGAGAGAGGAGGAGGACAAGAACGATGCGGGGGTGAGATGGGGGGAGGAGAGAGAGGAGGAGGACAAGAACGATGCGGGGGTGAGACGGGGGGAGGAGAGAGAGGAGGGAGGACAAGAACGATGGGGGGTGAGACGGGGGGAGGAGAGAGAGGAGGAGGACAAGAACGATGGGGGTGAGACGGGGGGAGGAGAGAGAGGAGGAGGACAAGAACGATGCGGGGTGAGACGGGGGGGAGGAGAGAGAAGAGGAGGACAAGAACGATGCGGGGTGAGAGGGGGGGAGGAGAGAGGAGAGGAGGACAAGAACGATGCGGGGTGAGAGGGGGGAGGAGAGAGGGGAGGAGGAGGACAAGAACGATGCGGGGGGAGACGGGGGGGAGGAGAGAGGAGGAGGACAAGAACGATGCGGGGGTGAGACGGGGGGAGGAGAGAGAGGAGGAGGACAAGAACGGGGGGGTGAGACCGGGGGGGGAAAGAGGGGGGGGAGGAGGAGAGAGAGGAGGAGGACAAGAACGATGCGGGGTGAGATGGGGGGGAGGAGAGAGAGGAGGAGGACAAGAACGGGGGGGTGAGACGGGGGGGGAGGAGAGAGGGGAGGAGGACAAGAACGATGCGGGGTGAGACGGGGGGGAGGAGAGAGGGGAGGGAGGACAAGAACGACGCGGGGTGAGACGGGGGAGGAGAGAGAGGAGGAGGACAAGGACGACGCGGGGTGAGACGGGGGGGAGGAGAGAGAGGAGGGAGGACAAGAACGATGCGGGGTGAGACGGGGGGAGAGAGAGAGAGGAGGAGGACAAGAACGAGCGGGGGGTGAGACGGGGGGAGGAGAGAGAGAGGAGGAGGACAAGAACGACGCGGGGTGAGACGGGGGGAGGAGAGAGAGGAGGAGGACAAGAACGGGGGGGTGAGACCGGGGGGAGGAGAGAGAGGAGGGAGGACAAGAACGATGCGGGGTGAGATGGGGGGAGGAGAGAGGGGAGGAGGACAAGAACGATGCGGGGTGAGACGGGGGGAGGAGAGAGAAGAGGAGGACAAGAACGATGCGGGGTGAGATGGGGGGAGGAGAGAGGGGAGGAGGACAAGAAGGATGGGGCGGGGTGAGACGGGGGGAGGAGAGAGAGAAGAGGAGGACAAGAACGATGCGGGGTGAGACGGGGGGAGGAGAGAGAAGAGGAGACAATAAGAACGATGCGGGGTGAGATGGGGGGAGGAGAGAGGGGAGGAGGACAAGAACGATGCGGGGTGAGACGGGGGGAGGAGAGAGAGGAGGAGGACAAGAACGGGGGGGTGAGACCGGGGGAGGAGAGAGAGGAGGAGGACAAGAACGATGCGGGGTGAGACGGGGGGAGAGAGAGAGGAGGAGGACAAGAACGATGCGGGGGTGAGACCGGGGGAGGAAAGAGGGGAGGAGGACAAGAACGATGCGGGGTGAGACGGGGGGGAGGAGAGAGGAGGAGGACAAGAACGATGCGGGGTGAGATGGGGGGAGAGAGAGAGGAGGAGGACAAGAACGGGGGGGTGAGACGGGGGGAGGAGAGGGGAGGAGGACAAGAACGATGCGGGGTGAGACGGGGGGAGGAGAGAGAGGAGGAGGACAAGAACGACGCGGGGTGAGACGGGGGAGGAGAGAGAGGAGGAGGACAAGGACGACGCGGGGTGAGACGGGGGGAGGAGAAGAGGAGGAGGACAAGGACGACGCGGGGTGAGACGGGGGGGAGAGAGAGGAGGAGGACAAGAACGATGCGGGGTGAGACGGGGGGAGGAGAGAGGGGAGGAGGACAAGAACGACGCGGGGTGAGACGGGGGGGGGAGAGAGAGGAGGAGGACAAGGACGACGCGGGGTGAGACGGGGGGAGGAGAGAGAGAGGAGGAGGACAAGAACGACGCGGGGTGAGACGGGGGGAGGAGAGAGGGGAGGAGGACAAGAACGATGCGGGGTGAGACAGGGGGAGGAGAGAGGGGAGGAGGACAAGAACGATGCGGGGTGAGACGGGGGGAGGAGAGAGAGGAGGAGGACAAGAACGACGCGGGGTGAGGAGGGGGGAGGAGAGAGGGGGAGGAGGACAAGAACGATGCGGGGTGAGACGGGGGGGAGGAGAGAGGAGGAGGACAAGAACGGGGGGGGGTGAGACCGGGGGGGGAGGAGAGAGAGGAGGAGGACAAGAACGATGCGGGGTGAGACGGGGGGGAGGAGAGAGAGGAGGAGGACAAGAAGGGGGGGGTGAGACGGGGGGGAGTGAGAGAGAGGAGGAGGACAAGAACGATGCGGGGTGAGACGGGGGGGAGGAGAGAGAGAGGAGGACAAGAACGATGCGGGGGGTGAGGGAGGAGTGAGAGAGAGGAGGAGGACAAGAACTTCGAGGGGTGAGACGGGGGGAGGAGAGAGGGGGGAGGGAGGACAAGAACGACGCGGGGTGAGAGGGGGGAGGAGAAAGAGGAGGAGGACAAGAACGACGCGGGGTGGAGACTGGGGGGAGGAGAGAGGGGAGGAGGACAAGAACGACGCGGGGTGAGAGACGGGGGAGGAGAGAGAGAGAGGAGGAGGACAAGAACGACGCGGGGTGAGACTGGGGGGGAGGAGAGGGGGAGGAGGACAAGAACGACGCGGGGTGAGACGGGGGGGAGGAGAGGAGGGGAGGAGGGACAAGAACGACGCGGGGTGAGACGGGGGGAGGAGAAAGAGGAGGAGGACAAGAACGACGCGGGGTGAGACTGGGGGAGGAGAGAGAGAGGAGGAGGACAAGAACGACGCGGGGTGAGACGGGGGGAGGAGAGAGGGAGAGGAGGACAAGAACGACGCGGGGTGAGACGGGGGGAGGGAGAGAGAGAGGAGGAGGACAAGAACGAGGCGGGGGTGAGACGGGGGAGGAGAGAGGGGAGGAGGACAAGAACGATGGGGGGGGGTGAGACCGGGGGGAGGAGAGAGGGGAGGAGGACAAGAACGATGCGGGGTGAGACGGGGGGAGGAGAGAGGGGAGGAGGACAAGAACGATGCGGGGTGAGACGGGGGAGGAGAGAGGGGAGGAGGACAAGAACGATGCGGGGTGAGATGGGGGGGGGAGGAGAGAGGGGAGGAGGACAAGAACGATGCGGGGGTGAGACGGGGGGGAGGAGAGAGAGGAGGAGGACAAGAACGATGCGGGGTGAGACGGGGGGAGGAGAGAGGGGAGGAGGACAAGAACGATGTGGGGGTGAGACGGGGGGAGGAGAGAGAGGAGGAGGACAAGAACGACGCGGGGTGAGACGGGGGGGGGAGGAGAGAGAGGAGGAGGACAAGAACGACGCGGGGTGAGACGGGGGGAGGAGAGAGGGGAGGAGGACAAGAACGATGCGGGGGTGAGACCGGGGGAGGAGAGAGGGGAGGAGGACAAGAACGGGGGTGAGACCGGGGGGAGGAGAGAGGGGAGGAGGACAAGAACGGGGGGGTGAGACCGGGGGGAGGAGAGAGGGGGAGGAGGACAAGAACGGGTGGGTGAGACCGGGGGGAGGAGAGAGGGAGGAGGACAAGAACGGGTGGGTGAGACCGGGGGGGGAGGAGAGAGGGGAGGAGGACAAGAACGGGTGGGTGAGACGGGGGGAGGAGAAAGAGGAGGAGGACGGGACGGAGGACGGGACGTCCCCGCGGTTACCCTCCAGACCGGGGGGGAGGAGAGAGAGGAGGAGGACAGGACGGAGGACGGGACGGAGGACGGGACGTAGGACGGGACGGAGGACGGGACGGAGGACGGGACGTCCCCGCGGTTACCCTCCAGACCGGGGGGGAGGAGAGAGAGGAGGAGGACGGGACGGAGGACGGGACGGAGGACGGGACGGAGGACGGGACGGAGGACGGGACGTCCCGGCGGTTACCCTCCAGACCGGGGGGAGGAGAGAAAGGAGGAGGACGGGACAGAGGACGGGACAGAGGACGGGACAGAGGACGGGACGGAGGACGGGACAGAGGACGGGACAGAGGACGGGACGGAGGACGGGACGGAGGACGGGACGGAGGACGGGACGTCCCCGCGGTTACCCTCCAGAAGCCGACGGGACAGATGAGCGCTCCCAGCTTTTCGTCATCAGTAGCGAGGACATTGTCCACCGTGCAGCCGTGCGCGCGCAGTCTCTGCATGGCTGCTCCCGTCACCTGGTCCTTCGTCTGGCTGGACAGCATGAGGGACACCAACACCTGGAAGCGTCTCACCTGGGGACAGGACAGAGGGACGATTCAATCTATAAACCGGCCATGACCCCCGACGTGACCTGGTGACCTCAGTAACCACGACGACAACAGCACACCTGGATTAAAGAGTTCGTCCACTACTGAAAGACGGGAGACGAACGAGCTGCTGAAGTTCAGGACGTACGTGAGCTGAGCATGAACCAGAACGGCCCCGTTCAGAGGAAAACGCATCTTCAGAGGGTAAAAATGTACATTTACAGAAATAAAGCTGTAATTTTACAAGAAAAAGTTGTACGTTTAAAAAATTACAACTTTTCTCTTTGTAACTTATGACGTTATTTTCCTAAATAAACGACTTTTTCTGATAAAATTGCAGCTTTATTTTAGTAAATTTACCATTTTTCTTTGTAAAATTACAACTTTATTCTTGGAAATTACAGCTATTTTATTGTAAATTTATGATTTTGGGGGGTAAAATTGCGACTTTAGTTTTGTAAATTTTGCTTTTTTTCTTGTAAATAACAACTGTATTTTTGTAAATTTACAACATTTCTTTGTAAAATTATGACTTTATTCTCAGAAATTACAACTTTATTTTCGTAAAGTCACAATTTTTCCTGCAAAATTATGACTTTCAATTATGACTCAAATTACAACTTTTTTTGTAAATTACAACTTTTTCTGTAAATTTAAACTTTTTTCTTATAAAATAACAACTTTATTATCAGAAATTACAACTTTATTTTTGTAAATTACAACCTTTTCTGTAAATTTAAACTTTTTTTCTTATAAAATAACAACTTTATTATCAAAAATTACAACTTTATTTTTGTAACTTTACTATTTTTCTTGTAAAATTTCAATTTTATCCTCATAAATTACAACTTTATTTTTGTAAATTACAACCTTTTCTGTAAATTTAAACTTTTTTCTTATAAAATAACAACTTTATTATCAGAAATTACAACTTTATTTTTGTAACTTTACTATTTTTCTTGTAAAATTTCAATTTTATCCTCATAAATTACAACTTTATTTTTGTAAATTACAACCTTTTCTGTAAATTTAAACTTTTTTTCTTATAAAATAACAACTTTATTATCAAAAATTACAACTTTATTTTTTGTAACTTTACTATTTTTCTTGTAAAATTTCAATTTTATCCTCATAAATTACAACTTTATTTTTTGTAAATTACAACCTTTTCTGTAAATTTAAACTTTTTTCTTATAAAATAACAACTTTATTATCAAAAATTACAACTTTATTTTTGTAACTTTACTATTTTTCTTGTAAAATTTCAATTTTATCCTCATAAATTACAACTTTATTTTTTGTAAATTACAACCTTTTCTGTAAATTTACACTTTTTTTGCAAAATTGTGACTTTATTCTCATGAATTACAACTTTATTTTTATAAATACATAAGTTTTACTTGTAAAATTGCGACTTTACTCTTGTAAATTATAACTTTATTCTTGTAAATTTACCACTTTTTCTTGTAAAATTACAACTTTTTTTTTATTAAATTATTACTTTACTCTGGTTTTTGCAAATTTACACGCATTTACTGTCCATAAACACTGACTTCTTTTTAAACTAAGACTTTTTTCTCGAAGCCCATAAAAAATGATTCGTAATGTGGCCGTAAAACTGCGTCGTAGTTTCTGGACTCAGGTGATAAAATTCTACATTTAAGGCTGAAAACTATCAGAAACTTCATAAATAAGGAGGATCCGTGTTTTCTGGTGGATTCTCTTCCCTGCTGTGACCGGACACCCACCCCCCCAAAATCAGCTTCTCTCACTGACATGATGCCAAATTCACATATTTAACATGGAATCAGTAATAACGCAGTTATTTATGCAATAATTACGAAATAAATGTGATCATTTCAAACATTAATCTCTGTGTAATGATGTGTTCATACTCATTATTCTTCTCTATTCTTATCGTTATTTTTTGACGACGATCTGTTGACCCCCCCTGGAGGTACCCTGACCCCCAGCCTGGAAACGGCCTGCAGGCGGCAAACATACGTGTGCAGGAGCGTCCGTGTCGTAGCACTTCTCTGCTCCCATGTTGTCCACGGGCGCGTCGCGGCCGCTCCTCATCTCACGGATGAATCCCAGCTGCTTCCTCCACTCCGGAGGCTCCCAGCGCTCCGTCTTCATCGGTGAAACACCGTCGTCTTCGTCATACTCCACCTTCAGCTGCCTCCTCCTGCGTCCGTGTGCGTTCTGCGCGGGAGCCTCTGCTTTTACCTGCGCTGCTGTGGGTTGCTGCAGGTTTCCATGGCGACTACCTGGATGAGAGGAAGACAACAATCACTGCAGTGATGGTTCAGATCGTTCAGGAAGGTTCAGGAGAGAGAAATCCCGTTCCAGTCCACGATCCCAACAATAAATCAGGCAGGTGGGGACGTGGCCAATCATTTAACTCTAATTAAGCGTGCTTTGAAGTTTTTGCAGCATAAAATATCTATTTAATTTCACGCACAGTATGAGGCAGGAGATACAGTCGTCCTCCAAATGATTCATCCTCTCACATTAAATAAGAAAAAAACTGTCAGTGAAATAAGTTAAAATTGAAAAATGTAATAATAAATAAAAATTCTATGCAAATAATGACATTGATTTTGAATTGTCGTTCAACAGAAATATTAAAAACAAACTAACAAAAAAGTAAGGAATATTTTAATTCACTAAATTATAATTAAGTAATTTTTTATTATTAGTTTTTTTAAGTTTCTTATTGTTTGAACAATTATTGTAAATTCAGCATTTTCTTTGAATGAATGAAAACCTATTTCCAACAAATAAAAAAGAGAAAAAGAAATATACACCAAGACAAAAGAAAATTAAAGACCCAAAAGAATAATAATAATAATACTGTTTCATAATTAAAATCAGAATATTTATAAGTTTAAAAAAAGGAAAAAAAAATCAGCTGTCAGCTAAATAAGTTGAAACAGACAAAAATAATGATGAATAAAAATGTTATGAAGATTATGACACTAATTTTGAACTGTTGTTCAAAAAATAATAAAAACAAACAAAAAATAAAACAAACAAGCATGTTGACGGGTATGTTGGTCCATGTTCATGGGAAAGATGCTCTAACGTGTCTGAGACAGTTTATTATTATTATTATTATTATTATTATTATTTCCGACCACAATTCAAAATTAATATTTTACATCACTAAATTATGATTTTGTAAATTTTTTATCTATTATTAGTTTCTGCAGTTTCTTGTTATTGGAATTACTACTTTGAAACTAAAAGGTTTCTTTAATTGGAGGCTATATTTTTGAAGATGACTGTATATCATTACTTTATATATATGTGTGTGTGTATATGTGTGTGTGTGTGTATATACACTGCCCGGCCAAAAAAAAGTCTCCAACAAAAAAAGGTGAAACCTTTCACATTTGGTTGGAGCCTTTATTTGATTGCGACAGCATTCGCTGTGTTTCCAGAAGCTTCTGCAATGTCACCAGATTTATTTGCATCCTGTTGCATCAATTTTTCACCAAGATCTTGATGATGATTGTAGAGTCTGACCACAGCACATCCCAAAGATTCTCAATGGGGTTCAGGTCTGGACTCTGTGGTGGCCAATCCATGTGTGAAAATGATGTCTGATGATCCCTGAACCATCTTTCACAATCTGAGCCCGATAAATTCTGGCACGGTCATCTTGGAATATGGCCGTGCCATCAGGAAAGAAACATCCATGGATGGAATAACCTGCTCATTCAGTATATTCAGGTATCAGCTGACCTCATTATCTGAGCTCATACTGTTGCTGAACCTGGACCTGAGCAACTGCAGCAACCCCAGATCATCACACTGCCCCCACAGGCTCATACAGTAGCACTAGGCATGATGCTGCATCACTTCATCTGCCTTTCCGGCCACATTTCTTCCTGGAAGACGATGGTCCACTATCCTTCCAGTTTTTCAGAATGCGTTGGACTGTTCTGAACCCAGTTTTAGTAGTTTCTGCATCTCCTTAGATGTTTTCACCTCTTCATGCCAATGATCTGACCCTTCTCAGACAGACTAACATCTTTTCCACGACCACGGATGTGTCTTTCCACATGGTTGTTTAGGAAATGAGAAGCAACTCATTGCACCAGTTGGGGTTAAATAACTTGTTGCAGCTGAAAGATAATCGTCCATCATGTAATTATCCAATAGGAGGCTCCGACCTGTTTGCTTAGTTAAATCCAGGCGGCCACTTTTTTTTGGCCAGGCAGTGTATTTATACACATATATAGTACATCATGACATTCATTCCTGCCAGCAGCCATCACCCTAAAGAACAAAACAGGGGCGGCTGTGGCTCAGGTGGTAGAGCAGGTTGGCCAATGATTGAAGGATCGGTGGTTCGAATCCCGATCCCCCAGCCATGAGTTGTTGTGTCCTTGGACAAGACACTTAACCCTCTTTGAAAAGCGCTTTAGAAATCTAATCCATTATTATTATTATTATAAGACAAACAGATAGATGATTTTTATTGTACTGTTTCTTTACATTTATGTTTTTTTAAAATTATTTTGCATATATGTTATATTGTTCAAAAAAGAGAGAGAGAGAGAGAGAGAGAAAGAGCAAGCCTATTACAAAATGGAATTTCCCCTCTGGGATTAATAAAGAATTTTTCAATTCATTTCATGACAAAGTAAAGAAAAAAAGTGTTTTTATTATTTTCATATCTTCTAAAGTTAATTGTAATTTACAAGAATAAGACCAAATTAAAAGGATAGAGTCGTCATCGAAATTATTCATACCCTCCAAGGAAAGGCAAAAGTCATGGTAGTAATTCAAATAACAAGAAACTAAAGAAACTGATAATAAATAAAAATTTACAAAATTATAATTTAGTGAAATAAATCGTTGCTTTTGAATTGTGGTTGGAAATAATAATAATAGAAAAATAAAAACTATCCCAGACTCGGAGCATCTTTCCCATGAACATGGACCAACATACCTGTCAGCAGGTGCAGGCGTCTGATTGGACGTTACAGAAAACACCTGATTGCAGTGATTGGCTCATTTGAGCTTCGAAAGCTCCATCATGCTTGTTTACTTGTTTTATTTTTTGTGTGTTTGTTTTTAACATTTCTGTTGAACCACAATTCAAAATCAATGTCATGATTTTCATAAAATTTTTATCTATTATTACTTTAGTCAATTTTGACTTTTACCCTTCTTTAATTCGAGGGTATGAATGATCTTTTAGATAGATAGATAGATAGATAGATAGATAGATAGATAGATAGATAGATAGATAGATAGATAGATAGATAGATAGATAGATAGATAGTGTAGAACCATGGACACATTTAAAGGTGAAGTCTTGTAGAAGTTAACAGACCACAACAGAAATTCATGTAGCTTTCTTTACGCATGCGTAAATGAGAAATAGAGAAAGAAAGCTCGTATATGTCACAGATTTATATAGATATATGTGAGTTATTAGTTTAAGCAGGTCTAAGCTGGACATACCGGGTGATAAGGGGGCCGAGGAGGGTCCTTGCTCGGATATGCTCGCCTCCTCCACCTCCAGCTTCACCTCCACGGACGGACGCGGGTCCTCGTTCCTCCGTCTGCCGGTGAGTCTGGCCCTGGGAGGGACCGCGGGTGTGCGGCCTGCAGTCTGACTGCCGCTCCGGGTGATAACGGAGCTGCTTTGCATGAAGTACGGAGAGCTCATTATCAAACTCCGGACTGCAGAACAGAGCCTCGTGCCCGAGCGCACGGAGGGAAACATTTAACCGGATCTGAAGTTGGTTTCGCGTTCGTGGTTTTCAGCGAGCGCAACTGCATCGGTCAGCTGCGAAGTTAATCTCATTTAAATGAAGAGAACAGCCATAAAAAAAAAAATACAATGCCCAATTATTTAAAAGTAAAATAAATACTTAAAGTAAAATATATTTTTTACATTTGTAAAACTAATTTGAAACTACGCATGGACTTAAAGGTACAAATTTCCCATCAAAACAATTTTAAAAAATCCATCTACAGAACATCCAGAAGAGTGCAAAATAAAAATATTAATTTTACAATTTTTTGTAGCATATAAATAACTTTTATTAATTTTGACAGGTCCGAGATATGTAAATATTTACATCTGATTACCATGCCAACGTTGTGATCCTTCGCTCTTAGCATTAGCTCCAGAGTTGCTAGCTCGATTGCTATTTGTAGAAATAGCATCTTCTTACTTTTCTCATTTAAAAAAAAAACGAATCAGGATGAGGGTGAAGGTATCAAAGGCGCTCAAAAGCCCCACAGACGTTACTGCTTTACTCCTGGACATGGAAGTTAAACATTTGCTAATGCTAATTAATGGTTAGCCCGTTCTTTAACATCGCTAATGCTATGAGTAAGCGAGTGTTAGTGCGCCTCCTGCTGACGGGGAGGAGTTAAAGTGGTAGCTATGACCATTAAAGTAATACTGTGTAACTTTTGACACAAATGCTAGATATATGATCATAAATTATACAAATTTTATCAAAGCAAATAATAATAGATTCTTTTTAAGGTCAGTAAACAGCACTGGACATGCGTCTAAATATTTTTTTAATTTGAAAAACCACCTTAATACGCCTTAGTTTACATAGTCAAAAATATTAATGTAGCCATACTAATGACAAGAAAGCAACTAAATTACGATAACAAAATCCTTTAAACCTGTCTTAGACAGAAAATAGAACATATCTCGAGCATATCCGATTTTATGCAAACAAATTTCCTAAACAAGTTTATTTTTATACTGTTGTTGAGTGCGGGTTTTTAAAATATTACATTTTACAAGATTTTCACTACCACGAAGTGTATGGAGCTAAATCAGGGTCATAATTGAAAGAAATATTTTAAATTGAAAAAAAATGTAAACTGAAAATGAAAGTCATGTTTTAACTGTAAACTTTGAAAAAAAAGTATTTTAAATAAAAACATGTATAAAATGTTTCTATCAAATTTGAATTTCATTGGGATTACGTATTTGTATTTTTCTAAATAAAATTTGAGATTTTTTAAATTTCAGTTTCAGATTTAATTTGTTCAGATTAGAACTTTCCAATAAAGATCAAAACATGTTTTCACAGTTTCAGATTTTTCTGTGACTTTTTAATTTTTATTTCACACTTTCAGATTCCTGTTTTTCAGTTTAAAAGGTTTGGCCCTGATTTGGCGTGGTGGGCGGGGCTACAGACGACAGGGGTGTGGAGTCATGAGTGACAGCAGAAGGCGGGAGACTGAAGGTATTCCCTTTAGGGAAATTAACAGAATCTACTATACACTTCCAAACGCACATTTATATAACTGCAGGGAATATGACATTCGCCACTGATAAATCTCAATGACCAGAACTGTTGCCATGGTTACCAAATCAGGGTGGAGCTGAAAAACAAGAATCTGAAAATGTGAAATAAATCTGAAACTGTAAAAACATGTTTTAATTTTTATTGGAAAGTTCTGATCTGAAAAAAATTAAATATGAAACTGAAATTAAATAAATCTCAAACTTGGAAAAAAAAAAACTACTACAAATATATATATATAACATTAATTTTGAAAAATAAAAAAAATATATATACATTTTAAATCGATTTTTTTCAAAGTTTACAGTAATAAAATAACTTTAATTTTCAGTTTACATTTTTTCAATCTCAAATATTTCTTTCAGTTATACAAAAATAATGATACTGATTTTGCTCCATAGATCTGCAACTAAAACCAGTTCTAGTTGGCTCTGGCCGAGAATCGGTTTGGTTTTCTACAGCCAGAGAACCGGCTCATCAGAACCACATCATTATTTCACGTAAAACAACTCTTGTAAACAGTTTATCTTTGCAAAAACAACAACAGATCTTTACTTTTGTCCAGCTTATTCCAAAACCCGATGTCCCAACAACACCAGCAGCTGATTTTGCTCTCTGTGGTGCCAGCATCATTTTCCACATGCAAATCGGTTGTTATGTGCCGGTAAAAAGGGGATTTCCATATCAGCTAAAACACCTGACGATGCAGCTCCGGACGAGTAGGAAGTCGGATTCTTTTAAAAAGCTTCAGCGACTATTTTGTGTCACTCTGAGCTTTTATTTTAAGCTAATTTAGCAATTATTAGTGAATGTTTTCTTCGTTTCAATGGATCTTTCATGACACAATTGCAACAAACAAATCAAATAAACACAAACAAAAGTCTTAATACTATGACACAATCACTAATTTCACCTCTTTTTTCTCCATTTACTACTCTGCTAAGGAAAGAAAAGGTGCATATTTTAAAACAGAAAATGTCACCCTGATGAGTTTTATGCTCATAAAGGTAAATTTCCTGGTGTTTTACCCTTTTTCTTTTAAACTGGTTATCGGCTGGAGAATGACCTTTCTGGCTCGACTTTAGCTTTCAGTCAGTCAGCATCTGATCAATGAGTCATCTCTGCAGGTCTGCGCTGTTATTTATTCAGACAACTGCCATCTGTTTACCCAGCAGCTCATTAGAGGGACACAAATATAAATATATATACATATATATATATATATATAATATATATACACAAATATATATATATATATATATTAATTATAACCTTCACACATATGCTTTCTTTTTTACTTCTGTTGTTGTATTTAATAGATATATAAACATATAAAAGCTATCTAAATTTACAGTGGCCATGGAATTTAAAATAAAACAAAACAAAGCAACAGAACCTGATAAAACTCAACATCAGAACAAAAAGAGCAAAAAAAAAAAAAAAAGACTAGAAATGTCATTAAGTAAAAAAAAAAAATCTGAGTAACAAAATTATTTAAAACACTATAATATTTTGTTTCTCACTATTTATATCTCTAAAATCAAGATAGTAAGCTTGACCTTTTAAAAAAAAACTAATATTTTTTAATTGTTTTATGAGATATCTTTAGTTTTCATGCTTTCCCTAAATTTTTTGTGAAATATACTTTGAAATTAAGCAAGCCAATTTTAAGACAATTCAAGGTGTTTTACATAAAGCATTAAAAGCATTACTGGTGGGACAAAGAAAAGCATTTAAAAGTACATAAAATATAAAGAAAAAATATATAAAGAGGAAAAATTAATCATAAAAATAATCATAAATTAACTAAGGCAAGGCAAGTTTATTTCTTTAGCACATTTCATGTACAGGACAATTCAAAGTGCTTCACATAAAACATTGTAAGCATATAACTAAGGTAAATCTAAATGATTAAAAGAAGCTTGATAAGTTAAAAGTGCAGATTTCATGAATAAGAACATGAGAAATGTTTTCAGCCTGGATATAAACGTGTTTCCAGTTGGTGAAAGTTTAATGATTTAGATAAAAAAATTAAATAAAATTAAATTAAAATGATTTCTTTCACCCTGCAGACTTTTCTTCTTTTCTTATACTGTGATTACCGGAGCGTCGTTTGTTGTCAAACAGCTCCCCCCACAGGCGGCCTTGTCGCACTGCAGGTTCCTCCAACAAGAAGCCAACTTCATCCGTGAATTCCGGTTAACCAGCCGCTAGCCAAACAGCTGCTAATGCTTCAGCTTAAAAAGCTTGCTAAAAGTATTTCTCTGTAAATAACTTCACTGGAATCTGGAAAACCACAACCGTCGCTTACTTATATCTTCAGATTTTACTATCAATTCATGACAATAGCTGAAACTTGACGACTAACCTACGGGGGTTAGCTAACTTTAGTTTAGCTTGCTCGCTCTTAAACTCCATTTCCCATGAGCGAGCGCGGCAAACGTGTTTTTCTAGGAAGTGCCGCTGTCAGAGCATTAGTGTGTCATCCGGTTGGGGAGTGGAGGGCTGAGAAGGAGCTTTGGGCTGTGAATGCTCACTTGTACCAATGCACAGACGAACACCGCGTGCAGCTGCACACCGGGCGAAGCCGCGACTCAACTCTGAGGTGAGAGCCGGAGCGCGAGGCGGTGTAGGCAGCCGCAGCAAAGCTAGCCTGCGACAGGCGGTTTGAAGCTTAGCTTCGGCTGCAGCAACGCCATTGTGCATTTCTCCTGTTAGTAATGACTTATGGAGTCTGTGCAGCTGTGATTGGGTTTGATAACCGCACACCTGGCTCCGCTCTTGTTGTTGTTGTTGTTGTTGTTGTTATTGTTGTTGCTGGACTGAGACAGAGCCGTCGTTGTGTGACCGCTCACCTCCCCCTCCCCTCCGTCTCTGTCAAGTCCACATGACAGCAGATCCTCTAAACCTGCCCCTGGTTTACTCATTTACAGGCTGGACTCCTGCAGAACATCACACTCTGTAAAGGGAGTCGGATCCTGAGGAGCCGTTCTCTCTAAAGAACCGTTCAGAAGACTGACTCGTTCTTAGTTTGTAGTCTTTTTTTGTTTTATTTTATAATTTAATCAACAGTAACTGATCTTAATCAGGTGAATAATCACTGGTAGCAACTTAAAAAGCTAAATTAATGATTAACTGACACGTCCCATCAATATATTCTCAGCTGGTGGGAAATATTCTGAATTATTTGTCATAATTTGCATTTGGCTGACCTCCTCAGTCACGTGACTCTGTTTGGTCCAGCAGCCATGCTGGGTGGCAGACAGCTAGCTGGGACTCTTCACACGCCCGTTAACTTGGTTTTAGATGATTTAACACTTTCTAAGCTAGTTCAGCTTTTATGTGGGCAGCTCACACAGACATATTTGGATGATTCTGCACTTATTGGTGCTCAAGGCCCTTCTGATTTTTCCAAATCCTGGTTTACAAACCTCCAAAACTGCTAACCGGCGGAGATGTTGCTGCCTGGTAGCTTAGCATGACCTCAGGACAGGAGCAGAAATAAAAGCTAGTGGTTAGAAGCTTCTACATATCTGACGCAGGGTTCGGGCTGAACGATTTTGGCGAAAAAAATCGAATGGAGTTTTTTTTTTCACCAATATTGCAGTTGCGATTTAAAATGCGATGTTTTTTTTTCACGTGCTTTCCATGCGGTATTTCCCCATTAAATACAGGGAAGCAATCGGTTCAGTAAAAACAACAACATAAACCAATGAATCCTTTTTCGTACATCAATAAATAATATGGGATTATCACGCTTCCGTGTTCCAAACTTCCGGTTTGAAACAGTAAGACGGCCCACTTCCGGCCCAGTTCAATGTCCCTGCTTTACTTCGTAGATAACGTGAATAAACGCCAACCCTACTGAAATTTTCACGGATTCCAGACTGAAGTGATACTAAGGAAGAAGTGGATCAAAGCGATTCTCCAGAGTGAAGGACCGAACTTTATAATAAAACAACGTAGCATGTTTGTTTGCAGCCGGTGGGGCACAACACCGGCATGCTAGCATTAGCCAGCTAGCGTTTACTGACGTGCTTAACATTGTGCGTCTTAAAACACACAAACATCTGAAAATCGGGTCTGTACCCCCCCGTTTCCAGTGGAACAACTGGGGACTGCCAAGAAAGGAGACGCTTTCAGATGCTTGTGTGTTTTCAGCCGCACAAAGTTAGGCACGTCATCAAGCTGGCTAATGCTAACCTGCTAACAGTAGTCCGCCAGCTACTACTCTGTTAAACTTTGTAAATCGGATAAACACCAATGCCAAGTTTTCATTCCAGACTGAAGTGATGCTGAGGAAGAAGTGGATCAAAACGACCAATTCGCCGCGGTGAAGGACCGAACTTTATAATAAAACGACACACGTTTGTTTGTAGCCGGCAGACTGCGCAGTCGTGTTAGCAGGTTAGCATTAGCCAGCTTGATGACGTGCCTAACTTTGTGCGGCTGAAAACACACAAGCATCTGAAAGCGTCTCCTTTCTTGGCAGTCCCCAGTTGTTCCACTGGAAACGGGGGGTACAGACCCGATTTTCAGATGTTTGTGTGTTTTAAGACGCACAAAGTTAAGCACGTCAGTAAACGCTAGCTGGCTAATGCTAGCTGGCTAATGCTAGCATGCTGTGAAGTGCCGGTGTTGTGCCCCACCGGCGACAAACAAACGTGTGTTTTATTATAAAGTTCGGCCCTTCACCGCGGCGAATCGATCGCTTTGATCCAGCTTTTGATCCAGTATCACTTCAGTCTGGAATGAAAACTTAAGTATGTTTGGAGTTTATCCGATTTAAACAGTATAACAGAGCAGGAACGGCTGTCGTTAACATGGCCCGGAAGAGGAAGTGTCCAAAACCCGGGAACTTCCGGTAAGCGTGATAATCCCCTATTGTGAATATTAATAATGTGATTATTTTTTCCCGTAATCGTGCAGCCCTTTGAAAACATGGGTTTTCGTGCGTTCCCGCGGTCTGGGAATTCCTGTGCGGCCGACAGCGGGTGACCTGATCACCAGGTAGCTCCGCTTCTCTGCGCTGCGGCTCCTTCCCAGACGATTTGGAAAAATGCGGCGCGTTTTCTGCCTCTCAAAGGACGACATGTCCGGGTAAACGTGGACGTTACGTCACCCTATAATACGAATAAGCATACAAGGCACCGGGCAAGAGCCCCGCGATGCCACTGGTTTCAGAGCAGATGGACGGACGGATATTCGATCCCACTGCGACGGAGCCGCAGAGTCGGAAAGTGAAACAGAGTTGGAGAAAATTCCACCACCGATGCTCCTTCATTCTGGTGTAGGACTGGGCGATAAACCGAAAATTTACGACATTTCCAGCGATAACGTACGTAATTTTTTCCCATGTCGGTTTGTTCGGTGCTGCGGCCCCTTTAAGAAAGCCAGCAATTCGCACGGGACGTTTTTGTTCTCTCAGACTTGCCGTTGTTTCTTGTAACGTGACATTCCTGCACTGGAGCTTCGTGTTTTTCATCATCTTTTGCACGTTTTCTGTACAACGCATGTCTGTAAATGACCAGTGACGTTTATTTGATGTCAGTGTAAAGTGATAAACGTTTGAAGGAACGTTTTGACAACGGCAGCGATGCTAATGCGTTAGCTTGTCTATGAGTTTTTCAATGTTAAGTTAGCATTCATGCTAATCAATAATCGTGTGTGCATTTAATGGGAGACTCAGCACTGGTTTTCATGGACACAAAGTAATATTTGCTCACGTGTAAATAAGAACTCATTTGAGTTAATCAATTAAATTAATTCATTCATAAATTTGAATATTTGTATGTTTGTATTTCAGTTTCACAGTACTTCTCGTGTCCGACTGATGTTTGGTAACAAACGTTGGTGAAATGAAGGAGTTTGTGGCAGATAACGTCTTATTTAGAGGCTGCACGGCTGCTGCATCACTGCCATCATATCGGACAGACGCTGATCTGGAGCGGATCTAAAAATCTCCTGAAGGAATTCAAGTTGCACCAAAACTGTCTGGGGGAGGAAATGAACATATTTCATGTTAGAAAACAGATCCAGATTGAAAAAGCCGCAGCTCCCCTTTAAGACAGAATATCTGTTTTAATAAAATGAAATAAAGTAGGTTTTGTCTGCTTTGGCTGGTTTATAGGAGGTTTATCGTCCATTTATCGTTACCGAGGTGAGCTGCTCAATATATCGTGATATTTATTTTTGGCCATTATCGCCCTACAAGGACGTTAAGCTGACCGGGAGGTTTGGACTTAGTTTAAGAAAGACTCATTGTGGATAAGGGGTGGGTTAAATAAGTTGTACTTCCCACTCCTTTATTGAATGTGCAGAGATTCTTTTGATTTCTTTATTTCTAAACGTGTTGATTCAGCACATTCAAAAATAAATTGAACTAAACGCTTTCTGCTCATAGATGCGTTCAGGTGACTGAAGCGTGTTGGACGTCAGACTCCCGTGATGCACATGTGTCATGTGAAGGCAGCGTGGACAATCTGGATATAAAAATAAGAAGGCTCACACCTACCAAATCTCATCGTTTATTTAAAAGAGCTGTTCAAAAGAATCGATTCGTTTATGAACGTCACATCTGAGGGTTTATTCACTGAACGATACTTTCCTCCTCGTTTGCTCTGTTTTTGTGGCTCCGTATGTTAAAGAGAAAGCCCCCTCGTTGCATCGTCATTAATTTTATTATTTATTTGACGCCTGTGGGGAAGTTTTAGAATAATCCTCATCAGAGTAACGATAACGGCCCTTAAATTAGTCGGGACAAAACAGAAAAAACAGCTTTATGACATGAAAACGGAAGAAAAACTTGTGAGAAAAGTGTGAACGAGTGTGACGCATGAACTGTGTGTTTCCGTTCCAGGCAGCCGTCAGCCCCCGCCTGCCCCGCCGTCGGTCGCCCGTCTGCACGAGACCATGAACAAGCAGCCGAGCAAGGAGAGCCTGAAGGAGCGGGTGAAGGGGATGCTCGGCCTGGGACCCCCCCGTCCACCGAGCAAGCAGAGCGACACCAAACCCTCCGAGTTCATCATCACCACAGAGCTCATCAGGGTGCGCGCACACACACACGTTTGTACAGCTATCTTAGAGAGGACATTCACTGACATAATGCATTCTAGCCCCTAACCCTAAACCTAACACCCATAACTGATTATCTAAACCTAACCCTTATCCTAACCCTAACCAAACCCTAATTGTGACCTAATCTCTAAAACCTAATTTTGACCCTAAAAAATGGGTTTTTCTTAGGTTTTTTTTGTGAGGACCGGCCAAAATGTCCTCACTTTGCAAAAATGTCCTCACTTTGTTGGTTAAACAGGCAAAACGGTCCTCATGTTGATGGCTGAACAAGTACACACACACACATTTGTTTTTCTATCCCTGTGGGGTCCATCCATTGACTTAATGCATTCTAGCCCCTTATCCTAAACCTAACACCCATAACTGATTGCCTAAACCTAACCTTTGTCCTAACCCTAACCTAAACCTGATTGTAACTTAATCTCTAAAACCAAATCTTGACCCTAAAAACGGGGTTTGTACCCGTGGGGACCGGGAAAATGTCCCCACGAGGGCAAGACGTCCCCACAGCGATGGTAAAATCCAGAACATGGTCCCCACAATGTTGCAAAAACACACACACACAGAGGCTCGGTTCCATCCGTTCTCTACACCCCCCCCCCCCACTTTGTTTACATGTTCTCATGTTATTTTGCTTTTACATCTATATCTTCATCTTCAGACCCTTTAAAGTTGCCATTAAAATTACACATGAAGTTTCGAGTGATGCACGATATCAGCTCGATATCGCTACAGGCCGATATTGGCTCTAAAAGGCCCATATGATGCGCTTTTCTCCCCATCTGACACAAATCTTTGATATCTTAATTAGGGATGGGCCCCGTTCACATCTGAATCGATGCGGTACTTCCAGTACCTGTGAATCGGTACCGGTCCGATCGATACCGGCTTCGGTACTAATTGATATTAATTTCTGTTGATCAATTAAAGTTTCTCTCCGTTCGCCGCGCTGTTTGCTGGTGAACCCACTGTACGCTGTTTTTTTGTTTTTCATTTTTTAAATCCATTGGGCATGAGAACATTAGGCCACGCCCACCATTCAACATTATGACATCACCAGCAACTACGCAACATTATGACATCACCAGCAACTACTGGATCTGCAGCAGAAATATTTTTCTAATTTTGCACAAGGAATGAAGATGACATCATTTCAGCTTTAATATCAGTATCGGCAGTGAGAAGCAGAATTATTGGTAATCTGTATCGGTTGAAATATTTTTCTACAGTGATACTAATTCACATTTTAGTTTGAAATTGGTTTGGATGAGAAGCTGAAGTTATCGTTAATTGGTATCGGTTGAAATGTTCCGTATTGTGCGTCACTTATTACATCATTTTCAGCTTTGATATTGGTATCTGCCATGAGAAGCTGAAATTATCGGTAATTGGTATCGGTTGAAATTTTTCTACAGTGCATCACTAATTACATCATTTTCAGCTTTAATATCAGTATCGGCCATGAGAAGCTGAAATTATCGGTAATTTGTATTGGTTGAAATTTTCCGTATTGTGCATCACTAATTACATCATTTTCAGCTTTGATATTGGTATCGGCCATGAGAAGCTGAAATTATCGGTAATTGGTATCGGCTGAAATGTTTCGTATTGCGCATCACTAATTACATCATTTTCAGCTTTAATATCAGTATCGGCCATGGGAAGCAGAAATTATCGGTAATCTGTCTGTTAGAAAGGGGGGAGGGGGGCCGATGGGGGGGGGGGGGGCGGGGGGGGCCCTACTAAAAAAGTTTAGTTAAATAGATGGAGGGAAGAGAAATGAAAATAAAAGGGGGAGGTATCGGTTGAAATTTTTCCTATAGTGCCTTACGGATTACATCATTTTCAGCTTTAATATCCTTATCGGCCATGAGAAGCAGAAATTATCGGTAATTGGTATCGGTTGAAATGTTCCGTATTGTGCATCACTAATTACATCATTTTCAGCTTTGATATTGGTATCGGCCATGAGAAGCAGAAATTATCAGTAATTGGTATCGGCTGAAATGTTCCGTATCGTGCGTCACTTATTACATCATTTTCAGCTTTGATATTGGTATCGGCCATGAGAAGCAGAAATTATCGGTAATTGGTATCGGTTGAAATTTTTCCTATAGTGCCTTACGAATTACATCATTTTCAGCTTTATAACAGTATTGGCCATGAGAAGCAGAAATTATCGGTAATTGGTATCGGTTGAAATGTTCCGTATTGTGCATCACTAATTACATAATTTTCAGCTTTGATATTGGTATCGGCCATGAGAAGCTGAAATTATCGATAATTGGTATCGGCTGAAATGTTTGGTACTGTGCTCGTCATGGTGTGGGGGCAGACTGGAGGTCAGGCTCGGATTAAACGCGGTTCGCCAGGTTTTGATGCCTTCCTATCTCCCACGCCTTGCAGGAGCTCCACCCGGACTGCGGCTTGTCGAACCGCGTACGCATGATGAGCCAGATCTGCGATCTTGCCAAAACGAAAAAGTTTGAGGAGGTTTGTGACTTGTAGTTTCTCTGAACGACAGCGACGTGCAGTGTTGTGTGTTTACTAAAACCGTGTGCCGTCCAGCATGCGGTGGAGGCCGTGTGGAAAGCCGTGGAGGACATGCTGAGTCCGGAGCAGCCGCCGGAGGCCCGGCACGCCGTGCTGCAGCTCCTCAGGGCCATCATTCAGGGACAGGTACGTGGTGTCTCTCTGACCCCCACCAGGACAGCGTTTCTGTGGCTTAATCGCGTCTCGTTGCTCCTGTGAAGGGCGAGCGCCTCGGCCCTCTCAGAGCGTACTTTTTCAAGGTGGTAAGAGACTACCAGCCCTGCAACGAGGACCTGTCAGACAGACTGGAGGTGTTCAAGGCCCTGACGGAGAATGGGAAGGACATCACGTACCTGGAGGAGGACATAGGTAAACAGGAGTGGGGGACTCTGTATGAACGGGGTAAAATGGCTTCATAGTGAGAAGTTCAGCAGCAACTTTGTGTCCCAGTCTCGTATAAACTGATTAGTTTCATCATGTGGTCACTTTTCCCTTTTTAGAGATGAACTTTGTTTTTCATGTTGCATAACACTGCCGTTTGTTTCTGGTTGTTGCTTCTGCATTTCCACACAGATGGTATTCATCTGAACTCTGATTGTTTACACATGTTGAATATAAAAAATGTCGTATTTAATATTAAATCTTATTAATGATACTTGTATATCTGTGTTTAAAGCTGACATTGTAGGACCAATCTCTTTTTTTTTTTTTTAAACCCTTCCCACTGAAAACAGAGCTACAGGGGTTAGGGCTGATAGTCAACCCCTACAAACTGGGACGCCCCTGCCCCTCTGTCCTAACAGGAGCAAGACACCCCTCCCCTGTCCTAACAGACCGAGACACCCCTACCCCTTGTCCAAAGGCGAGACACCCTCCGCGGGGAGACACCCCTCCCCTCTGTCCAACAGGGGGACTCCCTACCCCTCTGTCCTAACAGGACCGAGACACCCCTACCCCTTGCCTAACAGGAGGGAGACACCCCTACCCCTCTGTCCTAACAGGAGCGAGACACCCCTACCCCTCTGTCCTAACAGACCGAGACACCCCTACCCCTCTGTCCAAACAGGACCGAGACACCCCTACCCCTCTGTCCTAACAGGACCGAGACACCCCCTACCCCTCTGTCCTAACAGGACCGAGACGCCCCTACCCCTCTGTCCAAACAGGACCGAGACACCCCTACCCCTCTGTCCTAACAGGACCCAGACACCCCTACCCCTCTGTCCTAACAGGAGCGAGACACCCCTACCCCTCTGTCCTAACAGGACCGAGACACCCCCTACCCCTCTGTCCTAACAGGAGGGAGACACCCCTACCCCTTGTTGGGGGGACCCCTTGCTAGGGGGGAACTACCTGTTAGGAGGGAGACACCCCTACCCCTTGTTAGGGGAGACACCCTCCCCTTGTCCTACGGGACTGGACCCTCCCCCTGTCTAACGGGACGAGCACCTCCCCTCTGTCCCACGGGACGAGCACCCCTCCCCTCTGTCCACAGGCGGCACCCCTCCCCTCTGTCCAACAGGACCGAGAACCCCTACCCCTCTGTCCCAACAGGACCGAGACACCCCTACCCCTCTGTCCTAACAGGACCGAGCACCCCTCCCCTCTGTCCTAACAGGAGGAGACACCCCTACCCCTCTGTCCTAACAGGCGAGACACCCCTCCCCCTGTCCTAACAGGAGGGAGACACCCCTACCCCTCTGTCCTAACAGGAGGAGACACCCCTCCCCTCTGTCCTCGGGACTGAGACACCCTACCCCTCTGTCCTACGGACCGAGCACCCCTCCCCTCTGTCCCAACGGGACGGCACCCCTACCCTCTGTCCCACGGGACCGGACCCTACCCCTTGTCCAACGGGACGAGCACCCTACCCCTCTGTCCAACAGGACCGAGACACCCCTCCCCTCTGTCCCAACAGGACCGGACACCCTACCCCTCTGTCCTAACAGGAGCGAGACACCCCTCCCCTCTGTCCTAACAGGAGCGAGACACCCCTACCCCTCTGTCCTAACAGGAGCGAGACGCCCCTACCCCTCTGTCCTAACAGGACCGAGACGCCCCTACCCCTCTGTCCTAACAGGAGGGAGACACCCCTACCCCTCTGTCCTAACAGGAGGGAGACACCCCTACCCCTCTGTCCTAACAGAAGCGAGACACCCCTACCCCTCTGTCCTAACAGGACCGGGACACCCCCTACCCCTCTGTCCTAACAGGACCGAGACACCCCTACCCCTCTGTCCTAACAGGACCGGGACACCCCTACCCCTCTGTCCTAACAGGACCGGGACACCCCTACCCCTCTGTCCTAACAGGACCGGGACACCCCTACCCCGCTGTCCTAACAGGACCGGGACACCCCCTACCCCTCTGTCCTAACGGGACCGAGACACCCCTACCCCCTCTGTCCTAACGGGACCGAGACACCCCTACCCCTCTGTCCTAACGGGACCGAGACACCCCTACCCCTCTGTCCTAACAGGACCGAGACACCCCTCCCCTCTGTCCTAATAGGACGGCACCCCTCCCCTCTGTCCTAACAGGACCGAGACACCCCTTTCCCTCCGTCCTAACGGGACCGAGACAACCTAATTCTCTGTCCTAACAGGCGGAGACACCCCTACCCCTCTGTCCTACAGGACCGAGACACCCCTTTCCCTTTGTCCTAACGGGACCGAGACACCCTACTCTCTGTCCTAACAGGACGGAGACACCCCTACCCCTCTGTCCTAACGGGACCGAGACACCCCTACTTCTCTGTCCTAACAGGACGGAGACACCCCTACCCCTCTGTCCTAACGGGACCGAGACACCCCTACCCCTCTATATGTGAACGTGCATAACGGAGTAGAAGGGTGAAGGGGGAGAACTGAGGTTGGGCTGTCCTGTTATTGGTGATTAAGCGGCTTTAGCGCTCGTCTTCATGCTCGGTTGGCATTTTGTCTCCACTCTGTCATTATTGTCTCTCAGCGCGCTTCGTCCTCCTGTGGATGGAAATTGGTCTGACGTCCGACTTCCTCCATGTTCTTGTAAATCTGGTGAAGTTTAACAGCTGCTATCTGGATCAAAACGTCTCCATCATGGTTCAGTAAGTTATCGATGCACTCTTTCTCTCACCAACATGCCAATATATGCACCCACGGCACAACCAGCAGGAGCGTGAAGAGTTCCTAAAACCTAGCGTTAGCTAAAACAATACTCGCTAACATGGAATCAAGCAAGAACGGCAAAGTTCATCAGACATTTGTGCACGAGACTTGTGGGAGTAGAAACATCACAGTGGGGTTAAATGTTGCGTATTATCACACAGCCAGTAGGGCTGGGGAAAAAAATCGATACACTGAAATATCGCGATATTTTCATATGCAGATTTCATATAGAGATTCAAAAATGCAATATTGATCTATTTTACCAATGAAATCTCACAATATTTCGTAAAAACCTGCAAGATTTCTTGACTGAACAACGAAATCTTGTGAGATTTCTTTAGTTAAATAGATCGATACCACATTTTTACATATCGATATGATATCGGCATATGAAAATATCGCGATATTTCAGTGTATCGATTTTTTTTTTCCCCAGCCCTAACAGCCAGATAAACTCTGTTACTCTTCTGAACTCCGGCTCATTCTCTGGTTCATGTCGACGAATCAGGTTGCGGCACTTGGAGACGTTAACCTGCTTCGCTGTCTTTGCAGGAAAATCTGTCTGCTGTGCAACAGAACCATTTCATCAACAGATATCGAGGTTTGTGTTTATTTTTTATCTGTTTGAAAAACTGCTGCTGCTGTTTTTATGAACTGTTTTTGGTTCCAGAACAAAGCAAAGGGTCAACAAGCTTTCTGTTTCACAGGCAGCATCTTAACTTGGCATGATGGTATAAATGTACGGAAGAGGATTAAGGCCACTGAAGAAAAAAAAAGTAAAATTCTGAGAAAAAGTCCGAATTCTGACTTTCCGAAATTGGGGAAAAAAAAAAAAAAAAAAAATCTCCTAAAAAAAAAGAAAAGAAAAAAAGATTCAAATGTCCGGAAATTGGGGGGGGGAAAAAAAAAATCAGATTAATTTTTTTCTTAAAGACACACAACGGAACTTTTAGCAGTTTTCTCAGTGACGCGCACCCTATGGGGGGCAAAAATAACACCTATTTTTAACTTACCTATACCCAAACCCCACTCAAGCAAAAAAAAGACATTCTTATCTTGACTCTTGTTCTTTCCTCTCCTCTTTCTTTTTTTCTCTCTCTCCCTTAAGTTATCTTTCCTTTTCTATATATAGCGAATTCAAAAAGAAGCCCAAACAAAACCCCCGCTAGAATAACATCTTTATCAAATATCGAGGGGAAGGAATCAAGGGTTGGAACAACAAAATGGCGGAAACGACCTGATGGGACCCACAGGGGAAAATTACATCTTGGAGATTCTTAGCACCGAGAAGACACCGGGCACCGAAAGAACGAAAAAGGGAAAAAAAAAAGGGATGAGGAAAACAAAAAAAAAAGGAAAACAAGAATTTTTAGGGGTGAAAAGGTGTGTCTTTAAATTAAGTGTTGTGGAAAAAAGTCATAATTCAGACTTTTTTTTTCTCAGAATTTTAATAATTTTTTTCTTCAGTGGTCCTAATCCTCTTCCATATAAATGGTGGTTTTACACTACTTTTGTTTTTACCTTCATATTTCACCTTTAAAACAGTTTACCTGCCTTGTTTTATATCATTCATTTCAGTACACACTCTTCATTATGAACTTTGTTTTTTTGTTGTTTTTATTTTGACACACTGTATCAACACAGTTGGTCTAAAACCACACAAAAGCATATAATCAGAGTAGAAAAAATGTTTTTTTCATTGTTAAAAGCACAAACTTGTGTCACAAACCAGTTTTATAACTTCTAATGCAAATATAAGTAGTTGGTTTTAAAAATATTTGTAAAAATTCGGCCATCAAAAGAGAGATAAACAATTTTCATAAAAAATGCAGCAAAGTCTAAGATGTATTTCCCCCCAACTCTTTACAAAATAATCAATAATCACCATAAGATGCCACAAAGATTAATTGCTCCAATCCAAAAAAAGGTTCCTGTCCATCAGAAGACAGAGAGGACATTCCAGGTGTTAGTCCTCCTGTCCACCAGGGGGCAGCACCTCAATCCGCTTTTGGTGAATTTTAGTTACTTCCGCCACCTCTCCTCTTCCTCAGCAACCAAAGCATCATGTTGTCACATAATTTTCTGATTCTGCTTCGCGTCTGCTCGGAGTAGAGAAGAGTAAATATTAAATATTCACATATTTCATATCAACCCGAAAGGCTTATGTATTGAGTACATTTACAAAGACTAAAACTACGGCTGATTTTGCACTAATTTTAGTTGGTTTTAGTTTATTAAAGAGTTTCAGATATTGTTTTTTTTAAAAATGTCATTTTTATTTTTATTTCAGTTTTTGTTAGTTTTAGTTAACTATAATAACCTTACAGGACACATAAAATAAAAAAGCTGGTTCATGTCTGAATATATGAGTTAACATTTGAAAATGTTAAATTGGATATATTTGATTTAACAAGTTGCACCTGATTATTGGTCACAGGAGCAGCCAGATGAAAAAAAATGTGACTTCTACTCTGGGAAATACGGTAAAAAGGTTTTGTGACGTGGTTGTTTGTTGTGTCCAGGTGTCGCTGCAGGTCTTGGATGCGGTCGTCTGCTACAACTGCCTCCCGTCCGACTCCCTCACCGTCTTCATAATCACGCTGTGTCGAACCGTGAACGTGAAGGAGTTCTGCGAGTCCTGCTGGAAGGTGAGAAACGGAAATCGTGCACGTGACCTTTGTTTGAAGGCTTCCTCTGATCTTTCCTCTTGTGCTGCTGCGTCTCCAGCTGATGAGGAAGGTCCTGGGCACCCACCTCGGCCACAGTGCCATTTACACCATGTGCCGGATCATGGAGGAGCGGTACGGAGGCTGATACGTCGTCTCTGGGTTGTGGTAGCGACTCGCTCTCCTGATTATTTCCATCTCTAACCGACATTTTCTGCAGGGTGTACATGGAGGATGCACCGCTGCTGAGGGGAGCGGTCTTCTTCGTTGGTATGGCGCTGTGGGGAGCGCACAGACTCCCGGCTCTGAAAAACACTCCGACGCTGGTTCTTCCCTCATTCTACAAGGTAACACGAGCACATGAGGGCAGGCTTGTTGTGGGAAATGTAAAAGTTCAGGACATATTTAGGCGAAATTAATAAATCCTCCTTTGTTTGGTGGTTCAGAGCCGGAGCTCAAACTGGTTCCGACTTGTTTTTTCTTTTGGAGTGAGGAAAGGAAATGGTTTAAAGTCCCTCCACTTTATTTTTAATTCCTGCAAAGGATCAAAGTACAGGATGTTCTTTACTCTGAGATCGTGCTGCTCCACATTAAAGGTGCACTGTGTAAAAAAACAAAACAAAACAAAGGGTAATGGCAGAAAAATATCATAATTCAAAACTGTTTGTATTGATGCGTAATCGCTGCACTAGAACAGCTGTTTTATGTTTATTTTCTTAGAATGAGTCATTTATATCTACTTGCTGGGGGTCCACACACATGGAGGCTGCCATATTTGTTCCACCATTTTTACTACAGTGTCCCTAAATGGAAAAAATGTGAGTGAAGTGAGAACCTGCTGTACCAGCTTTGTTTAGAGGGAATTAAAGACTGTTAGGGATCAGTAAGGCCCTAAGAAGAAATATCATTGCTATTTTTTCTTTTTTTTCTATTTGAAAAAAAAAAATTGCTATTTTTTTTTCATATTTTCTATTTTTATTCTTGAATTTTTTTTTCCTATTTAAAAAAGATGAAAAGCAAAAAATTAGTCATATATATGCTATTTCTCATATATATTTTTTTATTTATTCATAATTTTCCTTTTGAAAAAATAAACAAAATAAAGTTGTCATTGCTATTTTTTCATATTTTTCATTTTTATTCTTGAATTTTTTTTCTGTTTTTAAAAAAATGAAAAACAAAAAAAAAATCGCCATTGCTATTTTTTCATATTTTTTATTTTTATTCATTTTTTTATATTTTTGAAAAAACAAACAAAAAAGTAGTCATTGCTATTTTTTCATATTTTTTATTATTATTTTTGAATTTTTTTCTATTTAAAAAAAATGAAAGAAAAAAATCGCCATTGCTATTTTTTCACATTTTTTATATTTTTAATCATATTTATTTTTGAAAAAACAAAAAAAAGAAAAAGTAGTCATTGCTATTTTTTATATTTTATTAATTTGTTTTTCTATTTGAAGAAATAGATAAATAAAAAATAGTCATTACTGTTTAATCATTTTTTTTATTTTATTTTTTTCTCTTTTTGAAAAAAGAAAAATTCATTGCTCTACCCATCTTTACCAGTAGATGTCAGTAATTCTTACGCACTGTACCTTTAAAGCAAGATGTTATTGAGGGTTACAGATGAAACCTGGGAGCTGCTAACTTCCTCCTCTAGTTTTCTGTATATATATTAGCACAACCTTTTAATAAATGGGTAGAAACAATCAATCAACATAAATAAACCATTATTCTGACTGAGATGTTTGATTTTTACCAAAAGCAGGATTATCACAGCCAGCTGGTCGTGTATGGATACATTCAGATGAGCCCAAACTGGCCAAGTACTCTCCTGTACATGCTGCACCGTTCCCTCCCCGAGCTTTGACCTGAATGTCGTAGATTAAGCTGGTCCACAGATGAAGGAGATGCCAGAAGCAAGAGAAAATAACTGGGAGGGATCATGTGCTGCTCATTCGTTAACTTTAAAAAGGAAAGAAGTGTGCTAAATGCAGAAAGCTGTGAAACGGTCAAATTCACTGAGCTGAAGGAAGAAAAAGACAAACACCCATGTCTGTTATTTTGGGGGTCATGTCTTAAAAAGTTTGAAAACCACTGATCTAATTGTTACTGTGCAGTTTAAATGGATCATGTCCTTAGATTCAAAGCTGATGGTAAAGTTAGGAGGGTGATAAATATGCAGTAACTGACGGTTTTGAAGTGTTTCTCAGTGATTTCGTCCTCCTGTCTGACTCAGGCCATGTCATGTGCCAACGAGGTGGTGTCCTACGAGATCGTTCTCTCCATCACCAGACTGATCAAGAAGTACGGCAAAGAGCTGCAGGTGGTGACGTGGGACATCCTGCTGGGGATCATCGAGCGCCTCCTCCAGCAGATCCAGGTCCGTGATCTGCATCTGCAGGCACACGGAGCGTAAAAGCTGCTCTCGTTTGAGTTTCCCGTCCGCTGTTATTTCAGACCATCGGCAGCGCCGAGCTGAAAGCCATCGTCTATGAGCTGCTGACCACGGTGGAGGAGCTGTACGAGCAGAACGGTTACCACGGTTCCACAGAGAAGTTCTTCATTCTGGTGGAGAAATGTGCCGACAAAAGACCCGTAAGTGTCGGCGCCTCCACGCCGCCTTATTTTGCCTCTCGGGCTTCTTTTCTTATCTGAATGTTGTTTGGCAGGATGCGTCGGTGCTGACCCTGATCTCACACAGGGCGCAGTCCATCCAGCCCGCCAAGGACGGCTGGATCCAGAGCCTTCACCGCCTCATGGAGAAGTTCTTCAGGTAACATTATACCCATTATGAGATGCATGAGGTCACTGATAACAGGAGTAACGACGTTATCGTTCCCGTCCTCCTCTGTTCCCGCTTTTACTCCCAAAGGAACGAGACTCGCTCTGTGATCAGGATAAAAGTGCTGCATATCCTGTCCTTTGTTCTCAGCACCAACAGACAGCTGTATGAGGTCAGTACAATCCTCACACACGCGCACATGCACACACACACGCTCGTGCGCACACACACACACACATGTACACACACACACATGCTCACACACACGCGCACAAGCACACACACACGCTCGTGCGCACATGCACACACACGCTCGCGCGCACACATGCACACACACACGCTCGCGCGCACATGCACACACACACATGCTCACACACACACACACACACACACACACACACACACACACGCGCACATGCACACACACACGCTCGCGCGCACATGCACACACACACGCTCGCGCGCACATGCAGACACACGCTCGCGCGCACACATGCACACACACACACGCTCGCGCGCACATGCACACACACGCTCGCGCGCACACATGCACACACACACGCTCGCGCGCACACATGCACACACACACGCTCGCGCGCACATGCACACACACGCTCGCGCGCACATGCACACACACACTCGCGCGCGCACATGCACACACACACGCTCGCGCGCACACATGCACACACGCTTGCGCGCGCACATGCACACACGGGGGGGTCCCGAGGCGTTCCCAGGCCTTGCCCCAGGGTCTCGTCCGGGATGAGACGTAGTCCCTCCAGCGTGTCCCGGGTCTTGTCCGGGATGAGCCGTAGTCCCTCCAGCGTGTCCCGGGTCTTCCCCCAGGGTCTTGTCCGGGATGAGACTTAGTCCCTCCAGCTTGTCCCGGGTCTTCCCCCAGGGTCTTGTCCGGGATGAGACTTAGTCCCTCCAGCGTGTCCCGGGTCTTCCCCCAGGGTCTTGTCCGGGATGAGACTTAGTCCCTCCAGCTTGTCCCGGGTCTTCCCCCAGGGTCTTGTCCGGGATGAGACTTAGTCCCTCCAGCGTGTCCCGGGTCTTCCCCCAGGGTCTTGTCCGGGATGAGACTTAGTCCCTCCAGCTTGTCCCGGGTCTTCCCCCAGGGTCTTGTCCGGGATGAGACTTAGTCCCTCCAGCTTGTCCCGGGTCTTCCCCCAGGGTCTTGTCCGGGATGAGACTTAGTCCCTCCAGCGTGTCCCGGGTCTTCCCCCAGGGTCTTGTCCGGGATGAGACTTAGTCCCTCCAGCTTGTCCCGGGTCTTCCCCCAGGGTCTTGTCCGGGATGAGACTTAGTCCCTCCAGCGTGTCCCGGGTCTTCCCCCAGGGTCTTGTCCGGGATGAGACTTAGTCCCTCCAGCTTGTCCCGGGTCTTCCCCCAGGGTCTTGTCCGGGATGAGACTTAGTCCCTCCAGCGTGTCCCGGGTCTTCCCCCAGGGTCTCGTCCGGGATGCGACTTAGTCCCTCCAGCTTGTCCCGGGTCTTCCCCCAGGGTCTTGTCCGGGATGAGACTTAGTCCCTCCAGCGTGTCCCGGGTCTTCCCCCAGGGTCTTGTCCGGGATGAGACTTAGTCCCTCCAGCTTGTCCCGGGTCTTCCCCCAGGGTCTTGTCCTGGATGAGACTTAGTCCCTCCAGCGTGTCCCGGGTCTTCCCCCAGGGTCTCGTCCGGGATGCGACTTAGTCCCTCCAGCTTGTCCCGGGTCTTCCCCCAGGGTCTTGTCCGGGATGAGACGTAGTCCCTCCAGCGTGTCCCGGGTCTTCCCCCAGGGTCTTGTCCGGGATGAGACTTAGTCCCTCCAGCTTGTCCCGGGTCTTCCCCCAGGGTCTTGTCCGGGATGAGACTTAGTCCCTCCAGCGTGTCCCGGGTCTTCCCCCAGGGTCTTGTTCGGGATGCGACTTAGTCCCTCCAGCTTGTCCCGGGTCTTCCCCCAGGGTCTTGTCCGGGATGAGACTTAGTCCCTCCAGCGTGTCCCGGGTCTTCCCCCAGGGTCTCGTCCGGGATGCGACTTAGTCCCTCCAGCTTGTCCCGGGTCTTCCCCCAGGGTCTCGTCCGGGATGAGACGTAGTCCCTCCAGCGTGTCCCGGGTCTTCCCCCAGGGTCTTGTCCGGGATGAGACTTAGTCCCTCCAGCTTGTCCCGGGTCTTCCCCCAGGGTCTTGTCCGGGATGACACGTAGTCCCACCAGCGTGTCCCTGGTCGTCCCCCAGGGTCTTGTCCGGGATGAGACTTAGTCCCTCCAGCGTGTCCCGGGTCTTCCCCCAGGGTCTCGTCCGGGATGCGACTTAGTCCCTCCAGCTTGTCCCGGGTCTTCCCCCAGGGTCTTGTCCGGGATGAGACTTAGTCCCTCCAGCGTGTCCCGGGTCTTCCCCCAGGGTCTTGTCCGGGATGAGACTTAGTCCCTCCAGCTTGTCCCGGGTCTTCCCCCAGGGTCTTGTCCGGGATGAGACTTAGTCCCTCCAGCGTGTCCCGGGTCTTCCCCCAGGGTCTTGTCCGGGATGAGACTTAGTCCCTCCAGCTTGTCCCGGGTCTTCCCCCAGGGTCTTGTCCGGGATGAGACTTAGTCCCTCCAGCGTGTCCCGGGTCTTCCCCCAGGGTCTTGTCCGGGATGAGCCGTAGTCCCTCCAGCTTGTCTCGGGTCGTCCCCAGGGTCTCGTCCGGGATGAGATGTAGCCCCTTCAGCTTGTCCCGGGCCTTCCCCCAGGGTCTTGTCCGGGATGAGCCGTAGTCCCTCCAGCTTGTCCCGGGCCTTGCCCCAGGGTCTTGTCCGGGATGAGCCGTAGTCCCTCCAGCTTGTCCCGGGCCTTCCCCCAGGGTCTTGTCCGGGATGAGCCGTAGTCCCTCCAGCTTGTCCCGGGCCTTCCCCCAGGGTCTTGTCTGGGATGAGCCGTAGTCCCTCCAGCTTGTCCTGGGTCTTCCCCCAGGGTCTTGTCCGGGATGAGCCGTAGTCCCTCCAGCTTGTCCCGGGTCTTCCCCCAGGGTCTCTTCCGGGATGAGACGTAGTCCCTCCAGCTTGTCCCGGGTCTTCCCCCAGGGTCTCGTCCGGGATGAGCCGTAGTCCCTCCAGCTTGTCCCGGGTCTTCCCCCAGGGTCTCGTCCGGGATGAGACTTAGTCCCTCCAGCATGTCTCGGGTCTTCCCCCAGGGTCTTGTCCGGGATGAGACTTAGTCCCTCCAGCTTGTCCCGGGTCTTCCCCCAGGGTCTCGTCCGGGATGAGACTTAGTCCCTCCAGCGTGTCCCGGGTCTTCCCCCAGGGTCTCGTCCGGGATGAGACTTAGTCCCTCCAGCATGTCTCGGGTCTTCCCCCAGGGTCTTGTCCGGGATGAGCCGTAGTCCCTCCAGCTTGTCCCGGGTCTTCCCCCAGGGTCTCGTCCGGGATGAGACTTAGTCCCTCCAGCATGTCTCGGGTCTTCCCCCAGGGTCTTGTCCGGGATGAGCCGTAGTCCCTCCAGCTTGTCCCGGGTCTTCCCCCAGGGTCTTGTCCGGGATGAGACGTAGTCCCTCCCCCAATTTCCCGAAGTGACGTGATGAACTCTCTTTTCAGAGATACGAGCTGGTAGTTTGCAGAGGACCCCGAGATTGTAGATTTAAAGATGCTGCATCTTGTAACGTTGTTGTTTATTAAACTAATACATCAGATATTTTCTCATCATAATATTCGAGTGTAAACGGCACCGAGTTGTTGTTTTTTTTATTTTACGGTCTCACGGCGGTCTTTTTTCCTTAAAAACGCAGCGTGAATATGTGTTGTTTATTAAGCACACACTGAAATTAGCGGCTGTTGTCATGGTAACATTGTTATAATATCTCTGTTGTTTTTCTAGCTAGAAATGTGGTTTTTATTATCATTATTATATTATTATTTTTAATTATTTATTATTTATTTTATTTTATTGTTATTATTTGTTTTTTTTTATTGTTGAATATCCCTTCTGGGATAAATAAAGTATTTTTCATTTTCATTCATTCATTTAATTTTCCAGCTGTTCTAGCTCACAAATAGGCTGTTTTGTAGATTACTATTTTCCCCCCCAAGTTGATGCAACTGGAACCTAAAATACCTGGTGATGATGTCACCAACTCGCGTTTGCTCTGAATCCAGAGACGACTGGAACGCACCAATAAACGGGCCTTTCGTCGGGGTCCTCTTCCCTCCCACAAGTAGTAGCACACCTGAATATAAGCCACGCCCACTAGAAAATGAGATTTGTACACAAACAGGCTGCACTTGTCCATTAGCCATAACATGTCCCTGCTGTAACATTAGATATTTACAGAGAAAATTACATAGTTTTAAACATTTAAAACTTTTAATTAAATTCTGGTAACACATATGGGCTACTTACCGTAAATGTCTGTAACAGCTGGTTTAAAAAATAAAAAATCCTAATGCAGGTGCAGTAGTTACAGAACCAGCTAACCGTATAAGTAACCATCTTTTTCATCTGCTTCCCTCCTTTTTTCTCTCAGGATGAGTTGATTGAGATGGTGGTGATCCCTCAGCTCAGCGGGATCGCTGAAGACCGGGACCTGGCTGTGAGGAAGCAGGCCACCCAGCTGCTGGTGGATCTGGCGGAGGGCTGCAACACGCACCACTTCACCAGCCTGCTGGACATCATCGAGCGGGTATTCACGCACAACATCGTCCCATACAGGGCTGTGCAATTAATCGGAATTTGATCGTGATTTCAATTTTTGTGTGAAACGATCTCCAAACTCCTGTAATCGAGTTGAAATATATATATTTTTTTCCATTTTTATTTACACAATTTCTGAAAGTTTTTTTTCAGTTAAAGTTAATTTCAGTGGCTTCCACTCAGTGTCATTAACAAAAATGTTAGATGTGGGATGTTCTAGCATTGCACGAAAGTTTAACTAAATTTATTTTGGGATATTTTTTTATATAAATAAGAATATTTAATTTTTTCTTTAGATATAGAGAAACTGCAGAACCGCTAGATAAATTGTTTATGTTGGACACAAGGGATGCACGATATTGGAATTTTGGCCAATATCTGAGATGCCGATATTTTAAGACTCGCGTGGCCGATAACGGATATCGATACCGATATTAAAGCTGGAAAAAAATAAGCAGTCATTGCAAAAAGCAGTTTTGTTATCTGTTTCCAATATAGGTGGGAAAAAATATCGATACACTAGAATATCACAATATTTTCATATGCAGATATCAAATCTATATTTAAAAACGTGGTATCAATCTATTTTACTTACAAAATCTTGCAAGATTTCATCGTTATGCTACAAACTCTCGCGATATTTCATGTTAGTAAAATAGATTGATACCGTGTTTTTAAATGTCAACATATCAGCATATATCGCGATATTTCGGTGTATCAATATTTTTCCCACCCCTAGTCTTTAGAAGTCTGTAAAAAATATTTTGAAGAAGAAAAAAAAAGTTTTTTTTTTTTTTTGTTTTTTTTTTTTAGATTTTAGAAACAACGGGCCGATCAGTTAGATATCGGTTAAATATCGGTGGGGTGGCCAATGTCCGATACTCAGTTTTAAGGCCGATATAAGCCGATACCTTTAGGGCGCCGATTATATTGTGTATCCTATTGGATACATGTATGTTTTTCTACGTTTTTTGCATTTATGTAATGTTGAAAGTTTATTTATTTTATTCATTTAATGTTTTATTCTTACAAAACAGCTCTATGATCACATATGTGGAGCCAATATCAGTTCTCAGTTTGAACAGTTTGGGTAAACTACAAATGAAGTGTTTTAAAGAGAAACAGTTGTAACTAAAAAAACAAATCGCTTAAATAATCATGATTTCAGTATTGATTAGAATAATCATGATAATGATTTTTTCCATAATCATGATAGCAGAATCACCTCCCTCTTTGCACTTCAGCCGGTTTTTATTTTTATTTTTGAAGGTGGCTAGCCGTTCGCTGGTGTGTTTGGGGCCCATGGAGGTCTCTGAGAGAGACCCCACAGCTGAATCTCCTATGGAGGATGTGAGGACGGCGATACTGGGCCTGCTGGAAATCCTGCAGGTAAATGAATGTGGATGCTTAAACTCGGATTTGCCTCTACCAAAGTATTTCCGATCAGATGGGAGGGGGTTTTTTTACAGACCTGCAGCTCTCACAGAGGTCTGATCTTTTTTTTCCTTCCTTTTTATTAGGAATGTTCAATATTGCCTTTTGTTTTTACCGATATCGTCCAAGTTGATATCGAAACCAACCAGATTACAGTAAGTGAACCTGACTTTGTAGGCGGTGCTGGGTCTGGTAGAAAACCTCGGCTCGGGTACGTAGTATGAACTCAGCTGTGACGTTACACTTCAGTGAACTTGTTGATAAAATACGAGACGGTTAATATTTGTGTATTTTTCTCCGTTACTCTACCGAGATACATACTGAACCGTGTATGTATTACAGCCCTAATACCTACTGTGTTAAGTACAGTCAGGATGGAAGAACCATTTCATCCAGTAGAACAGTTTCTGAGCAGGATTACCAGCTCCGGCATTAAAGGAACATTCCACCCACAGAATGATGAAACTTTATCTTCCACCCCCCCTCATGGTGAGAAAGACTCTGCAGCACTTTTTTAATATGTCAAATGCAGCCGGAGATCAGGAAGGCTTCTCGTTTCCCCCCTACTTTCATATAATGGAGTTCACCGGGGTCCGAGCCAAAAAGGTCCATAAAAGTCCACAAAAACTTGTCAATATTCCTCCATACTGCTCGTCCAACGTAATCCAAGTGTCCTGAGTGGGTAGCGTCCAGAATTTACTGGAAACATCGTCATTTAGTAGATTTTTAGAGACTAAACAGTACTACATCTTACTTTCGCGAAGTGCACATATGCGCGTTCTAGACTTGTAGTCAAGACCGCCTAAACGGAGACCAAGACAGACTAACTCAAGACCAAGACTAGTTCAGCTCGAGACCAAGACGGAAACCAAATAACTTTTATTTTTTTGCCATTTTTCATCAGTTGTAGAACCTAATCACCATTCTGGGTTCAGCTGCTTAGTATAAAAATTAGATTTTATCATTTGGTACTTGAAGGGGTGTATTATGAAATACATAAAAAAAAGAAACAGTACCTACCTGGAAATTATAGGTAACGAATCCCTTCAAGACCCCTTTGCCAGTCTGAGACATTGTGAGACCGAGAGACTCGAGACCAAAGACTGCCGAGACGTGACAAGACCAAGACCGGTCTTGAGAACTACAAGTCTAGCGCGTTCACGAAACTACGGAAGCCTCGGCGTTCAGAGCCTACTCTGCCGATAATACAAGCGTAGAAGAAGAAATTCTCTGTTTACATTGTGCTCAGAGCGACAGAGCTGCAGACAAACCGGGACAAACACAAGAGGGTCCAAGAGGGGTTGATGTTGATTTAAAACAAAGAAAGAAAGAAAAAGAGAACGCGCGATCTCGTCTGCCGCGACTTCCGTAGTTTCATGAACGTGCATCAGCGTGCTTGCAGGAGATGTGATGTAGTACTGATGTAGTACTGATGTAGTACTGATGTAGTACTGTTTAGGCTCTAAAAATCTACTAAATGACGTTGTTTCCAGTAAATTCTGGACGCTACCCACTCAGGACAATTGGATTACATTGGACGAGCAGTATGGAGGAATATTGACAAGTTTTTGTGGACTTTTATGGACCTTTTTGGCTCAGACCCCGGTGAACTCCATTATATGAAAGTTGGGGGGAAA
Organism: Atherinomorus stipes; assembly: GCA_023101725.1. Classification (NCBI taxonomy): domain Eukaryota; kingdom Metazoa; phylum Chordata; class Actinopteri; order Atheriniformes; family Atherinidae; genus Atherinomorus; species Atherinomorus stipes. Next base: position 293,719 of record JALJCO010000399.1, read on the forward strand.
CGAGAAACCTTCCATGAGGGGGGGTGGAAGATAAAGTTACATCATTCTGTGGGTGGAATGTTCCTTTAATGTGGTCCCGATACTCCGTCAAACACGACTTCTGCTCCTGCACTCGGATTATTTTTGGTAAACTTTGACTTGGAGCCCTGAAGTTGCGTCTGGAAACGGAGAACGTCTCGTTCTGAGGCTCCGTGTGCTCTGATGTTGTCAGTGATGATGATGATGATGTCATGGAGGAGTGCTATGGTGATCGGTGTGTAAATGTGGAGGAAAACTGAATGTGATGGAGCTGCGTTTGTCCCGTGACAGAGCAAGCTGTACAGCCTGCCGGCCAGCCACGCCTGCCGCGTGTACGAGCTGCTCATCAGCCACCTGCAGCTCCACTATAAGAACAAGTACTGCTCGGCCATCGCCTCCACCATCCGGCTGCAGGTCAGATCCGTCTCCTACGTGTTTGTTCATCTCCGGCTGCATTTCTAACGCTGCCGTCTCGCCTTTAACGTTCTCCACCAGGTGTTCGACTTCTTCCTGATGATGCGCGCCGACTCTCTTCACCGTCTCGGCGTTCCCAACAAGGACGGAGCCATCAGGTTCAGCCCGTACTGCTACTGCGACACCGGGTGAGGACTCGGAAACATTTGCTTTCCCGCAGGTTCACTTGGCTCCAGTCAGCTGTAACATCTAACCTGTATCGTCAGGGAGCCGGAGAAGCGCGTCGGCGATAAGAAGCCGGCCGGTTCCACGTCTCCTCCTGCAGGGAGTCCCGCTCCAGCTGCTCCTCCAGCCGCCACGGCCTCCGTACGCTCGGCCTACCTTCCCTACGCGCCTGCTTTCAGCGTCCTGCTGCAGTGCCTCAAGATGGTACGAACGCAACAGAAACGCGTCACAACCTGCTGCCAAAGCACTTTACCAGGATGAAAACTACTGTTGGCAGCATGCATCCCTCAGCAACTGCTTCATGTGATTTGATGAGTAACAACCTGTAAACAAACTCTTAACATTAAAAAGAAGAAAGCACTTCAAATAGATGTGTAAAAACGAAACAGTGCACTTGTGAACAAATATTAAACTTGTTATATACATCTTCTTCCACCTGAGCTACAGCGGTCCCTGTAGCTCAGGTGGAAGCTCTTTCTACTGAAGGGTGGGGGTTCGTCCCAAACTTCTTCCATTTAAGAACTCAGTTTGTATAGCACATTTTAAAACAGCCTCTGTTGTTGCTTCATAACATGATCATGGCAAAACCACACATAAAGATTTACAGTAGAATTAATCTGAAAGGGGGAAAAATGCATGTGTTGGATAAAATAGTTAAAGGAATAAAATGTACTATATATATATATATATATATATACATGCATACATACATACATATATGCATATACTGTTTGTATATATATATATATATATATATATATATATATATATATATATATATATATATATATATATATATATATATATACAAGCAGTATATATATATATATATGTATGTATGTATATGTATATGTATATGTATGTATATTAGGGCTGCACAATTAATCGTTAAAAGATCGTGATCTCAATTCACACATACATGCAATCTCAATTCTACCCACAACAATTCTGAAACATTTTTAATCATGAGCTTATCACAAATAAGTTTCCATTCTTCCCAGATTTTTTCAAGCGCCCTCAAATGCAACACTGCCGTTGCCTCCCCACCCCCTAACCAATGTTAAAGAATTACAACTATGCATCTGCCAAAGAAATGCTCCAACAAAGCTCTTGTGCAAACACATGCTTTATTTTGAATTAACTTTTGAATAGGTTGTTTTGTTTGTTTTGTTAAAGTTTATTTGTGCAATAAATACTTTTAGGGAAAAAAAATCGTTTCAGAGAATCGTGATATATGATATATAATATATATATATATACACAAACAGTATATGTATGTATGTATGTGGACAGAAATGTCTCTCAGGGGTCAGATTTGTTCTGTCTGTCTGACTGCTGACAGATGCGTCATACTTACCCGATGAGGCCATTAGGATGCTTGGCAGAGCTGCTAGCATGGTTGCTGTTGCATCATCGTCCAGACTAAAGCTGCGGTTTCCGTTTCATCTGCAGGAGACTGACTGGAAGGTGCTGAAGCTGGTTCTGGAGAAGCTGCCTTGGATGCTGCAGTACAAAGTTCTGCTGCTGACGTCCCCCTGCAGCTTGGACCAGCTCTGCTCCACGCTCTGCTGCATGGTACTGCAGACACACCAGAACAAAGTCCGATGCTGTAAGTACGGTCGCGTTGACCCGGTGACCCGTCACTCTCCTGTGTTCAGGTGACAGATCGTCTCATCTCGGAGCGCTTAAAAAAGACCCCCGAGGGATTTTCACGAACTGATGTCCAGCTGGCGGTGGTCCCTGTGCTGACGGCGATTACCTCGTATCACAACTACTTGGAACAATCACGACAGGTACAAACACTAAAGTTGCTATAAACACAGCAGGTTTTAGAGATACTCAGAGAATATCTGTTGGGGTTATTGTGGGGGTGGGCGATACCAAAATGTTGCCTGTTGATACGATACCAGTCGTTTATGGTACGTTTTTATCGACACAGATACTTTTTTCCCTTTAAAAAAACAAACAAACTTGAGAGCAGAAGTATTTTAAAGAAATACTTTTATTGCAATAATTAATTATATTCATGAGTAAATTAAACCAAAATAAGATTAAAAACATCTGTCAGTTATCTGATAACTTTCAGATACAGAAGCTAGAATCTGATAGGCTACCACCATCATGTGATACAGAAGCTAGAATCTGATAGGCTACCACCATCATGTGATACAGAAGCTAGAATCTGATAGGCTACCACCATCATGTGACACAGAAGCTAGAATCTGATAGGCTACCACCATCATGTGACACAGAAGCTAGAATCTGATAGGCTACCACCATCATGTGATACAGAAGCTAGAATCTGATAGGCTACCACCATCATGTGACACAGAAGCTAGAATCTGATAGGCTACCACCATCATGTGATACAGAAGCTAGAGTCTGATAGGCTACCACCATCATGTGATACAGAAGCTAGAATCTGATAGGCTACCACCATCATGTGATACAGAAGCTAGAATCTGATAGGCTACCACCATCATGTGATACAGAAGCTAGAATCTGATAGGCTACCACCATCATGTGATACAGAAGCTAGAATCTGATAGGCTACCACCATCATGTGACACAGAAGCTAGAATCTGATAGGCTACCACCATCATGTGATACAGAAGCTGGAATCTGATAGGCTACCACCATCATGTGATACAGAAGCTAGAATCTGATTGGCTACCACCATCATGTGATACAGAAGCCAGAATCTGATAGGCTACCACCATCATGTGATACAGAAGCTAGAATCTGATAGGCTACCACCATCATGTATTACAGAAGCTGGAATCTGATAGGCTACCACCATCATGTGAAACAGAAGCTAGAATCTGATAGGCTACCACCATCATGTGAAACAGAAGCTAGAATCTGATAGGCTACCACCATCATGTGATACAGAAGCTAGAATCTGATAGGCTACCACCATCATGTGATACAGAAGCTAGAATCTGATAGGCTACCACCATCATGTGATACAGAAGCTAGAATCTGATAGGCTACCACCATCATGTGATACAGAAGCTACAATCTGATAGGCTACCACCATCATGTGATACAGAAGCTAGAATCTGATAGGCTACCACCATCATGTATTACAGAAGCTGGAATCTGATAGGCTACCACCATCATGTGAAACAGAAGCTAGAATCTGATAGGCTACCACCATCATGTGAAACAGAAGCTAGAATCTGATAGGCTACCACCATCATGTGATACAGAAGCTAGAATCTGATAGGCTACCACCATCATGTGATACAGAAGCTAGAATCTGATAGGCTACCACCATCATGTGATACAGAAGCTAGAATCTGATAGGCTACCACCATTATGTGACACGATTGTACAGACAGCTTCTTTATCTCCATACTCAAAAATGATCAAATACAATATTTTGTCTTGCTGGTATCGAAGTATCGACTTCCTTGTATCGGTATGCCCTTACCGATCTGGTTGGTGTGGAAGTATCGACTCTAGTTACTGCCTGTTTAGCCAGATGTTGTAGCCATGAGGCCCGTCATCATCATCATCATCAACCTCTGACGTACTCGTACAAACGATGGATTCATGTGACGGTGGTTTTCGTGGTTCTCTTCCTCGCCTACAGAGGGAGCTGGTTCAGTGCCTGGAGACCGGACTCATTTACCGCTGTGCCAAGCAGTGTGTGGTGGCCCTCACCATGTGCACGGTGGAGATGCCAGATATCATGATCAAGCTGCTCCCCGCCCTCATCGTCAAGCTCACGCACATCTCTGCTACTGTTGCCATGGCGTCGCCTATGCTCGAGTTCCTCTCCAGTGAGCAGACCTCTTTAAACGTTCACTCTGTTTCTACTTACAGGTGTAACACAAACATTGTTTGGTTGTTTCCTTTTCTAAAATCTCGTCCTCTGTCTGACAGCTCTGGTTCGCCTGCCCCATCTGTACGCCAACTTCGTAGCCGAACAGTACGTTAGTGTGTTTGCCATCTCGCTGCCCTACACCAACCCCTCAAAGTAAGTGATCGCACACATGAACGTGTGATTTCATCGGCACAGAGTCCCTCATCTGTATTCTTCTTCCGTCAGGTTTAACCAGTATATCGTGTCCCTGGCCCACCACGTGATCGCCATGTGGTTCATACGCTGCAGACTTCCCTTCCGCAAGGACTTTGTTCAGTACATCACAAAGGTAAAGCCAATTTATCACAAAAGACGGCTTACAAACTTCTACCTCTAATTCAGAGAGAGGAAGAAAAATGCAAATCTGCAGTATCAAATATGAGAGTTGGAGTTGTTTTCTCACAAGGACTCCATGATGGCGTCCGTCCACATGTGCCTCAGCATCAGCACAAATACAGGTTGTTATTAGAGATGCACCGATGGCACAGGAAAAAGCTTTGCATAGTTTTTTCATAGCATTGGAGGGGGGGGCATGTGGTTTTCCAGGATGAGGTGAAACCCTGACTCAGCATCTGAAAGATCTGTCAGCTTGCATTCGTGATCGTAACTGCAGGCATCTGAAAATGGCAACCTGACGTCACGAAAATACGAGACATGAGCACGAACAGCTTTACTCATTTACGTGTCCTCGACACGTAACTGCTTCAAATTACGTGCTGCTGAGTCGACTAAAAACATCCTAAATGATGGTTTCCAGTAAATTCTGGACGCTACCGATTCAGGACACGTGGATTACATTGGACGAGCAGTATGGACGAATATTGACACGTTTTTGTGGACTTTTATGGACCTTTTTAAACTCCATTATATGAAAGTTGGGGGGGGAAACGAGAAGCCTTCCTGATCGCCGGCTGCATTTGAGATATTAAAAAAGTGCTGCAGAGTCTTTCTCACCATGAGGGGAAGTGGAAGATAAAGAGGGGAGAGTCCCAAATCCCCAGGCCAAACCCCCAAGGGAAAAAAGTTTATTTTTTTTTTTTCCCCCCCCTTACATCATTCTGTGGGTGGAATGTTCCTTTAACATTGCGCATCTTTACACGTCGTCAGCACGTAATGTGAAACAGTTGCGTGTCGGGGACACGTGACTGAGTAAGGCTGTTCGTGCTCATGTCGCGTATTTTTGTGAGATCAGGTTGGAAAATGGTTTCGTTCCTGACCTGCTTTGTTTCACGTTTCATCTTAACTTTGTTTTGTCTCTACGTTCGTCTTCCTCTCGCTCTCCAGGGCCTGCGATCAAACGCTCTGCTGCCGTTCGATGACAGCCACGAGCAGAGCCCGTTTCGTGCACGAAGCACCAGCCTGAACGAGAGGCCCAAAAGGTAAAGCACACGTCCAGCAGAAGTGATGGGAGCACGGCCGGCAGCGCCGCACACGGCTGCTGGGGCTGAGTCGCAGGGGGGGGGGGTAGCCACGGTAACGGAGGACTCAGCATGACGAGTGCTGCCGCAGGCACTGCTCTCAGGTTGCCATGGTAATCATGAGTTCATTTTATTTCCCGTTCATGCTTTTAACCTGTTGAGATGAGTTTTGTCCCGGTTTTTCTGTAACTTCATGTTTCATACTGAAGACACGTGCTGGATGAAACATCTGTACGATGTCATGCTGTTCTCACGTTCATGTTTTGATGACATCATATTGTTTTTTTTCACCACCTGTTCCCTGTAAGTTCACTGATGGTGATGGCATCAGGAAAGCATGATAGTTTCCCCCCCCCCCACCACACCTCCGTCTGAGGCGGCACTTTCCCTCGTGAAGGGTGAAACATACGTTTGTCGTCCCGTTATTTAATTGGCCTTTCCAAGGTGCTTGTTTCAACGCACAGTCCTGTTTTAACAGAATAAGTCGGTAGGGATGCACGATATCATCAGCCCCCTGTCGGTATCGGCCTGTATCTGCCTTAAAACCGAGTATCGGACATCGGCAGCCCCACCGATATTTAACCGATCGAGCAGCTGTTTCTAAAGTCTAAAAAGCCCCCAAAACTACTACTACTACTACTAATACTACTTCAAAAACTTCTTTTTTTAGACTTTAAAGCTTCTAATGACAGTTTCTTTTAGGATGTTCTGTGTGAACAGAGTTTATACACGCTCATTTGTGTAAATAACTAAATATTAGGACTGGGAAAAAAATATCGAGACACTGAAATATCCTAATATTTTCATCTGCAGATTTCAAATTGATATTTGAAAACACAAAATTCATCTATTTTATGTACAAAATTCGCAAGATTTCACAAAAACCCACAAGATTTTGTAACGGAACAACAAAATCTTGCGAGATTTGTAAGTAAATTAGATCGATACCGCATTTTTAAATATCAATAAAATATCAGCATATGAAAATATCATGATATTTCAGTGTATCAATTCAATATTTTTTACCATCCTTTGCAAATATCCCCTGTTTTTGGGTATTGTTGTTTTTTTTGTTCTTTTATTTTTCTCAGGGAGAAGAAAATCTAGGTGGTTCTAGGATATAACGCACTTATCCTATTAGTTTTGTTGGGTGCACAATATGATCGGCCCCCTATCGTTATCGGCCTATATCAGCCTTAAAACTGAGTATCGGACATCGGCCACCCCACCAATGTTTAACCGATCAGCCCGCTGTTTCTAAAGTCTGAAAAGACCCCAAAACTACTACTACTTCTTCAAAAACTTCTTTTTTTGCAGACTTTAAAACTTCTAAAGAGTAGGGGTGGGAAAAAATATTGATCCACTGAAATGTTGCAAAATTTTCATATGCTGATATATTGACATTAAAAACACTGCATCGATCTATTTTACGAACGAAATCTCGCGATATTTCATCGTTATGTTACGAAATCTTGCAAGAATTCACAAAAATTTCGTGATATTTTTACATGCTGATATCATTGACATTTAAAAAACGTGGTATCGATCTATTTTACTAACAATCTCGCGATATTTCATCGTTATGTTACGAAATCTTGCAAGAATTCACAAAAATTTCGACATATTTTTACATGCTGATACCATTGACAGTTAAAAACGCGGTATCGATTTTACTAACAAAATCTTGTGATATTTCATTGCTCTGTTACGAAATCTCGTGAGAATTCACACAAATTTTGTGATATTTTTACATGCTGATATCATTGACATTTAAAAACGCGGTATCGATCTATTTTACTAACAAAATCTTGCGGTATTTCATTGTTACAAAATCTTGCAAGAATTCACAAAAATTTCACCATATTTTTTCATGCTGATACCGCGTTTTTAACTGTCAATGGTATCGGTCTATTTTACTAATGAAATCCTGCGATATTTCATCGTTCTGTCACGAAATCTCGTGAAAATTCACGAAATATCGTAAGATTTTGTAACAGAGTGATGAAATCTTGACGTTTTGTAAGATAGATGGATACTGTGTTTTTAAATATCGATTTGATATTGGCATATGAAAATATCACAATATTTCAGTGTATCGATATCTTTTCCCACCCCTATTTTTCAAAGTGTCGGAAAAGGATAACAAAACTGCTGTTTGCAATGACTGCTTATTTTTTCCAGCTTTAATATCGGTATCAGTATTGTTTATCGGCCACGAATTTTAAAATATCAGCATATCGGCCTAAATTCCAATATCGTGCATCCCTATAAGTCTGCGTGGGCGTCTGAAAGAAACCCGCTTTTCCCCAGTGCACTGCTGTAAGTGAAGCTGCTTCCTTTTATACGATGCTGTGCAGGTCTTCAGCCACCCGTCACTTATCTGCTGCCAGAGACTGAAGATAAGTGCAGCAGCTGAGGAAAACGCGAGCAAATATCAGGAAATACTGAGTGTCAGGCTTCTACAGAGTTTCTAACCATCCTGAAAGTCAATATTTGTCATAACCAGCTTTGCTTTTAAACAGAATTAGAGCTGTATGCAGTCTTTCAGGAATGTTTTCATGGTTCGTGAAGGACTTTTCAAAGCATTTCTTCTAATTCTGGCTGTTTCAGGATTACCCCCCCCCAGATTACTTCAGTAATGTTGAGGTGGGGCTCTGCAGAGGATTCACTCCATCTGCTACCACTCATTTTCAGTCTGCTGCTTGTGTCATTTGGCCATTTATATCGGCCATTTTTCTGCTTCCTTTAGAATAATTTGACGACCACCAAGACTTTTTTTTTTAATCTTCATTTGTCCGATTTCCACCAGAGTTTAAAGACATGCACAAAATACGCCACAATGCATGTTTGGGAGATGCAAAGATTTCAGTTAATTGCTCTTAAGAAGTCATCATTATACAAAAATATGAGAATGTTTGATATTGGCTTTTTTGAACCGATATCTGAAATACCAATATTGTCCAAATCTTAATGTCTGATATCAACTGATACTGATCTCTGCAGACAACTGTGAGGTGACAGTGATACTAGCAGGTATCAGATACTACCATCTATCAGATACCAGCAGGTATTAGATACTACCATATATCAGATACTAGCAGGTATTAAATACTACCATATATCAGATACTAGCAGGTATTAGATACTCCCATATATCAGATACTAGCAGGTATAAGATACTACCATATATCAGATACTAGCAGGTATCAGATACTACCATCTATCAGATACCAGCAGGTATTAGATACTACCATATATCAGATACTAGCAGGTATTAAATACTACCGTATATCAGATACTAGCAGGTATTAGATACTACCATATATCAGATACTAGCAGGTATAAGATACTACCATATATCAGATACTAGCAGGTATTACATACTACAGTATATCAGATACTAGCAGGTATTAGATACTACCATATATCAGATACTAGCAGGTATCAGATACTACCATATATCAGATACTAGCAGGTATTAAATACTACCGTATATCAGATACTAGCAGGTATTAGATACTACCATATATCAGATACTAGCAGGTATAAGATACTACCATATATCAGATACTAGCAGGTATTACATACTACAGTATATCAGATACTAGCAGGTATTAGATACTACCATATATCAGATACTAGCAGGTATTAGATACTACCATATATCAGATACTAGCAGGTATCAGATACTAGCATATATCAGATACTAGCAGGTATTAGATACTACCATATATCAGATACTACCATATATCAGATACTAGCAGGTATTAGATACTACCATATATCAGATACTAGCAGGTATTAGATACTAGCATATATCAGATACTAGCAGGTATTAGATACTACCATATATCAGATACTACCATATATCAGATACTAGCAGGTATTAGATACTACCATATATCAGATACTACCATATATCAGATACTAGCAGGTATTAGATACTACCATATATCAGATACTAGCAGGTATCAGATACTACCATATATCAGATACTAGCAGGTATTAGATACTACCATATATCAGATACTAGCATATATCAGATACTAGCAGGTATTAGATACTACCATATATCAGATACTACCATATATCAGATACTACCATATATCAGATACTAGCAGGTATCAGATACTACCATATATCAGATACTAGCAGGTATTAGATACTACCATATATCAGATACTAGCAGGTATCAGATACTAGCATATATCAGATACTAGCAGGTATCAGATACTAGCATATATCAGATACTAGCAGGTATTACATACTACCATATATCAGGTACTAGCAGGTATTAGATACTACCATATATCAGATACTAGCAGGTATCAGATACTAGCATATATCAGATACTAGCAGGTATTAGATACTACCATATATCAGATACTACCATATATCAGATACTAGCAGGTATTAGATACTACCATATATCAGATACTAGCAGGTATTAGATACTAGCATATATCAGATACTAGCAGGTATTAGATACTACCATATATCAGATACTACCATATATCAGATACTACCATATATCAGATACTAGCAGGTATTAGATACTACCATATATCAGATACTACCATATATCAGATACTAGCAGGTATTAGATACTACCATATATCAGATACTACCATATATCAGATACTAGCAGGTATCAGATACTACCATATATCAGATACTAGCAGGTATTAGATACTACCATATATCAGATACTAGCATATATCAGATACTAGCAGGTATTAGATACTACCATATATCAGATACTAGCAGGTATCAGATACTACCATATATCAGATACTAGCAGGTATTAGATACTACCATATATCAGATACTAGCAGGTATTAGATACTACCATATATCAGATACTAGCAGGTATCAGATACTAGCATATATCAGATACTAGCAGGTATCAGATACTACCATATATCAGATACTAGCAGGTATAAGATGCTACCATATATCAGGTACTAGCAGGTATTAGATACTACCATATATCAGATACTAGCAGGTATCAGATACTACCATATATCAGATACTAGCAGGTATCAGATACTTCCATATATCAGATACTAGCAGGTATCAGATACTACCATATATCAGATACTAGCAGGTATCAGATACTAGCAGGTATTAGATACTACCATATATCAGATACAAGCAGGTATTAGATACTACCATATATCAGATACTAGCAGGTATCAGATACTACCATATATCAGATACTAGCAGGTATCAGATACTACCATATATCAGATACTAGCAGGTATCAGATACTTCCATATATCAGATACTAGCAGGTATCAGATACTAGCAGGTATCAGATACTACCATATATCAGATACTAGCAGGTATTAGATACTACCATATATCAGATACTAGCAGGTATCAGATACTACCATATATCAGATACTAGCAGGTATTAGATACTACCATATATCAGATACTAGCAGGTATCAGATACTACCATATATCAGATACTAGCAGGTATTAGATACTACCATATATCAGATACTAGCAGGTATTAGATACTACCATATATCAGATACTAGCAGGTATCAGATACTACCATATATCAGATACTAGCATATATCAGATACTAGCAGGTATCAGATACTAGCATATATCAGATACTAGCATATATCAGATACTAGCAGGTATCAGATACTAGCAGATATCAGATATATGGCCAATGGTATCGGTTGGCAATTAAAGTCAACATTCAAAATCATCATAAAAGTCACTCTGAGTGAAACTAGTGGACCAAAGTTAATAGCTTAAATAGAAATATATTTTATATCAAACCAAAAGACTTATGTGTGAAATACATTTACAAAGACTGAAACTAAGGATGTTTTGGAAATAATTTGAGTTAGTTTTAATTTAGTAAAGACACAATACAGTTTCAATTATCCCTTTTTTTTTTAAAAAAAAACTGTCATTTTTATTTTTATTTCAGTTAACAAAAATGTTTTTTCAATTTAGTTTTCGTTTTTTGTTTCTTCATCGTTGGTCCAGCATGTAAAAAAGTCCCTGTTATACATGCTGGACCAACGCTGAGGAAGAAGATCTCACAAAACTGCGTCCCAAAAAAACAGATACCGATCTTTTCTAATGTCACATTTTAATGCCGATATCGGCTGATGATATCGGACCTCTCAGTAAAAATGTTATAAACAGTAAAACTGTTCATTCTTTCATTGGTAGACATACCGAAACAAATAAAAAAAAAAAGCTGCTAGTGATGAAATGCATAAAGATGCAGTTTAGTATCAGTTCTTTGCTAATTTTTCTTTTATGCACAGAAACAGGTCTTACAGGGTCTTAAAAAGTCTTAAAAATGTCTAAAATTCTGAACTTAAAATTTAAGGCCTTAAAAGGTCTTAAAGGTACAGTATGTAAGAATTACTGAATTAAGATTTACATCTAGTGGTGAAGATGGGTATTGTGAGAAAACTTGTTAACTTTTAAATGACTTCCTATTCCAGCACTGTTGTGAATGTATGGTGGCTGTTAGTGGCCAAAATTGATGTGTTCATCTGTGAGTGGACCCAGTGGTCTCAGGTGCAGCTATGACTGGAATATGAGGAACTACATTTATGTCTTTTAAGACGTTACTGATCCCAAACAGTCTCTAACTCCCGTTAAACAAAGCTGCTACAGCAGTTTTAAAGTTCAGAGGTTTCTCACTTCACACGCATTCTTTTGTGCATTCAGGGACACCGTAGTAAAAATGGCGGAACAAATATGGCAGCCTCCGTATGCGCCCAGCAAGTAGATATAAATGACTCATTCTAAGAAAATAAACATATAACAGCTGTTCTAGTGCAGCGATTACACATCAATAGAAACACAGTTTGGAATTATATATCACATTTTTCTGCCATTGACCTTTGATTTTTTACATACTGTACCTTTAAAAAGGGCCATTTTTTCATCTAAGGTTTTAAATTTGATCCAGACAAGTCTGCGTTTTTTACTTTTATTCATTCCTGATGAGTGTTGATGCATAGAATACGCTGAATTAAATATCAGAGGTTGATTCTGTCCGTCTCTCTGAAAGGTTCAGATCGCTACGAGGGATGTTTTCAGTTTCTTTTTCTGTTTTTTAAATTGGTAAACAATTAAGTGCATTTTTTTAGTAGCGCTACAGTTAGCAATATTAATGTCTGTGTCTATTATTTGATTCAGTTATTCACTAAAATCCTTTTTTTTAAAGTTACTTTTTGGGGCAATTACTGTTATGTGATTAATCAAGATGGATAAATTACAAACACTAATTAGATTTTTATTTCAAATCAAGTCCTATTTTGAATTTCTGGGATTATAAGTTACAAATTTGACTTATAAAGGTCTTAAAAGTTCTTGAATTTAACTCGCTTAAACCTGAAAGAACCCTGATAGCTCGAGTAAATGGTCAGACACAAGAACAGGACTGTAAATGAGAGAAAAACGGCAGATTTCCAAAGAAAACTTTGAAAGATCTTCAGTAAACACGGAGAACTGCTGCTCAGGATAAGTTTAAAGCAGACAGAGGTCCGTCTCCCCGGGAGGAAGACATCTACGGGGGCTGAAGACCGTTGCTCAGGACTGTGTGTCTTATTCTTGCTTTTTGTTTTGCTCAAACTCCCTGTAGCTTTTCATCCGATCTTTTTATTCACGTTCTCTCAGGCTGGTTGAGTCTCCACACTCCTCCTCTTAGTTTCAGATGATTTCATAACATCTTTGTTGCCATGGTAACAAAGCTCACCTGACATCCAGTGGCCTTGCTTTCATCTTTGATATCAGCCCACCTCCAGTGTGTGATATTGTGGTATCATCATCCTCGTGCCGCTCATTGTTCTTTTTCAGGGATTGGATGGCAGCGTGTCAGATTCTACATAAACATTTATCACAAAAACACTTAAATTTGCTGCAAAAATGTATCTAATAATTTTTGATTAATACATAAACTTTAAAGAAGTGATGCACGATATTATCTGCCTGATATCTGTGTCAGCTGATGCAGATTTTGCTTTAAAACTGAATTTTGACATCAGCCTGAAATTGACCCAGTATCGGCCGATATTTATTTAAAATTTGTTTATTTGATGTGGACAGAGAATATAAAAGCAGGCTCCCTGAAATGAGGAAATACAGAAATATCAAATTCTAAATAAAACAGTTATCAAAATAATTTACCGATATATAACAGGTGATATTTGATGACAAACTTGTAGAATGCTGTTTTTGTTTGGTTTTTTCTTTTTTTTTAAATCCATGGTCATGGGAACAACATTAGGCCACGCCCACCGTGCAACATCACGACGTCTCCAGTCACGACTGGATCTGCTGCAGATGCAGCAGGATTTTTCTAGTTTTGCACATGAATGAATATTACATCATTTTCAGCTTCAAAGGAGTGATGACGTATCTGTATAAATCATTTCATGTAGCTGATATTGCTGCATATGTCAGAAAAATAAGGTAACTTTTTTCAGGGAGGGTTTATTTTGGCCAGATTTCTCAGTAAAAGGGTTGATATGATCTGCCCGGAGACCAAGTTGATTTAATTTTTGATTGGCTGCAACCTTATTTAGAGAAACTGGGTCAATCTGTTGGTAGTTAGCAGTCAGTTTGTAAAGGCTATCTGTTAGCGTCATTCAGACAGTGAACTATGTTTATCAAACATGACAGCATTTAGTAAATAAACTTACAGGTGATGACAACGTTGTGGTTGCCTCCTTCAGTGTTGCTATAGAGTTGTTTTGTTTTATTTTAATTCATTTGTTCAAAACACCAACCTAAATTCACCCATGTTCAGGAGAAGGGATGTCACGATAACAGATTTCCTAGGTACGATTAATGTCTGGGAAATAATCACGATTTTACAAATATCATGATTATTATGTCTCAACTTCACAAACTGTAAATGTGTAAAATAACGTGAACACTCCTTTTAAATTGAGTTCTATTTGATTGTTGATGGCAACACAGTCCTGCACCTTTAATATCTGCATTGGTATTGCTCATTATTGAAAAAATCATTATCACGATTATTTTGATCAATATTGAAATTGCGATTATTCAAGCGATTATTTTTTCAGTTACATGATGCATTTATTTAGTGTTTCTTTCTCTTTCAAACAATACTTCACTGATAATTTACCTAAAACATTCAACCTGAAAATAGACATAGGCTACACATATAATTATGTAGCTGTTTTACAAAGATTAAATGAAAAAAATAATATACTTTAAACATTAAATAAATGCAAAAAAAATAGAAAAACATGCATTTATCTAAAATAAACAATTTATCCAGCTGTTCTGCAGTTTCTATATATTTGAAGAATAAAATAGATATTACTGTATTATTTATATAAAAAAATATCTCAAAATGAATTTTTTCTGAGCATTAGTGCAATGCTAGAACATTCCAAATCTAACAGTTTTGTTAATGACACCCAGCAAATTTCCTGGGTTGAAGCCACTGACATCAACTTTAACTTAATTAATTTCAGATTAATTAAGATTAATTTCAGAACTTAATCGTAATGATTAATCTCAGAAATTGTGCAAAGAAAAATGGCACAAAAGAGAGCAATTTCAATTCGATTATAGGGGTTTGGACACACAAATTGACATCGCTAGGGCTGGGAAAAAATATCGATTCACTAAAATATCCCGATATTTTCATATGCAGATTTCACATTGATATTTAAAAATGCTATGTTGATCTATTTTACCAATGAAATCATGTGAGATTTCATCATTCTCTTGTGAAATCTTGTGAGATTTTCTGAAAACCCGCAAGACTTCAAAACAGAACGAAAAAATCTCACGAGATTTCGTCTGTAAAATAGCTCAATAATGCGTTTTTAAATATTGATATGATCAGCATTTAAAAATATTGCTATCTATCTACCTATCTATCTATCTATATGATATGTCTATATGTTATGTATATATGTATATTAGAGCTGGGGAAAAAAATCGATACACTGAAATATCGCGATATTTTCATAGGCTGATATCACATTGATATGTAAAAATGTGGTGTCGATCTATTTTTTTTACTATTCTACTAATGAAATCTCGCAAGATTTCGTTGTTCAGTCACGAAATCTCACGGGTTTTCGTGAAATCTCTCGAGATTTCATCGTTATCTTACGAAATCTCACGAGATTTCGTTCGTAAAAGAGATTAATATTGCATTTTTGAATCTCTAAATTAAATCTGCATATGAAAATATTGCAATATTTTAGTGTATCGATTTTTTTTCCCCAGCCCTAATGTATATATTCACAAAAACATGCAAGATTTCATAACGGAACCGACGAAATCTCGCGAGATTTCGTTAGTAAAATAGCTCAATAATGCATTTTAAAATATTGATAAGATCAGCATTTGAAAATATCGCGATCTATCTATCTATATCTATATCTATCTATCTATCTGATATGTCTTTATGTTATGTATATATGTATATTAGGGCTGGGGAAAAAAATCGATACACTGAAATATCGTGATATTTTCATAGGCTGATATCACATTGATATGTAAAAATGTCGTATCGATCTATTTTACTAATGAAATCTCGCAAGATTTCGTTGTTCAGTCACGAAATCTCACGGGTTTTCGTGAAATCTCTCGAGATTTCATCGTTATCTTACGAAATCTTGCGAGATTTCGTTCGTAAAAGAGATTAATATTGCATTTTTGAATCTCTATATGAAATCTGCATATGAAAATATTGCGATATTTCAGTGTATCGATTTTTTTTCCCCCAGCCCTAATGTATATATTCACAAAAACATGCAAGATTTCATAACGGAACCGACGAAATCTCGCGAGATTTCGCTAGTAAAATAGCTAGATACTGTGTTTTTAAATACAGATATATCAGCATATTAAAATATTGCGATATTTCAGTGAATCAATATTTTTTCCCACCCCTAGAAATTACGATCAGATCTTGATTAATTGCTTATCCCCAGTATCGTTGTTGGTATCGGCCATGAAAAGCAGACAGTTATCGGTAATCGGTATGGGTTGAAATGTTCCATATGGTGCATCGCTACTTTAAAAACCACTTTGTTTGTTCCGGACGCGCTGTCCTCCAACCTGCAGTGTGTTTTCTGTCGTTTTTGTCGACGACGTGAAGCCTGTGCTGAGTCCATCCCTGCGATTACTCTTCTGTTCCCGTTGAAGCTGCCGTGTGAAATGTGTTTTCTGTCTGAGGAGCAGAGGCTGTTGGACTTCTGCTTTCAGCTTGTCTGTTTTCTGTTTTAGTGGATGTTTACTCCCTTTGTTTTCTTTGTAAGAAGACTGCTGCTCTGTTCTTCCTGCGCTCTCCTGTAAACTGACTTCATGATGTTCACTGCTGTTAATTTTCCCCTCTTTTGTTTTTTCCTCATTTGACCCTCCGCTGCCTCCTGCGATCGGCGCTGCGTTGTGGTTGTGGTTTTGGGGGGTGGTTGTGTCATCCTGGATCCTTCCTGCCCTGCCCTTTGACCTTTGTGCGGTGTACCCCTCCCCCCCCGTGTGGCGTTTGCCCCCCCTGCTCACCTGCTCATGTTGCTTTGGTGCTCGGGGTGATGATTCCTGCTGTCTCCTGGTAAACGTTGAAACCTTCACTCCCAAACCACCGCCACCCTCATGATGACCCATCCCCTTACCGACGCCACGTAACGCCGCCCGTTGCCGTGGACTCTCCTCATCGCCCAGTCTGCGGGCAGCCAAAGTGGCCAAGGCGGCCGCAGCTGTAGCCAATAGCAGCAGCTCTCCGGTTAAAGAGCTGCGGGACCTTTCGGCCATGGACGCTTTCCGCTCCCGCAGCATCAGCGTCTCCGAACACGCGGTCCGAAGGTTAGACGAGAACCTCCTGGTAACCCAACAACATTACAACCTAAACACTTGTTGCTTCCTCCATGGGACTCTTGCTGGGGTGTAGGGCCATTGTCATGCGGGTCCGCTGGTGGGGTGTGGGGGGGGGTGTTGCCAGGAACTCCTGGAGTGGGGGGTGCATGCTGGAGGAAGGTGTGTGTTTCCTACTTGTCTTCGGCTGTGGTCGTACTTGTGCTGTTTTAGTTTGTTTTTATGATTTGCTTTGCATGCTGTTTGTTGGGAAAACATCTTGATTAAGGATTGACCGATACATCTGCCAGCCGATATTTTAGGCCAATATTTGCATTTTTTACTGTTACCTGCATCAGCCGATAAGCTGGGTGTGGCCGATACCCCTACCTGACAGTCTCTCTCTGGCATAATTCTCTCTCTCTCTCTCTCTCTCTCTCTCTCTCTCTCTCTCTATATATATATATATATGAAACTTCTATTATATATGTACAGTATGTTTCTATGTAATATTTGTTTTCAAGTACATGTTTTCCTTTTTTGTATATTTGTGTGTATGTATATATATATATATTAGGGCTTGGAAAAAAATTGATACACTGAAATATCGCGATATTTTCATATGCAGATTTCATATAGAGATTCAAAAATGCAGTATTGATCTATTTTACCAATGAAATCTCACAAGATTTCGTAAGATAATGGTGAAATATCGCGAGATTTCACGAAAACCCGCGAGATTTCTTGACTTAAGAACGAAATCTCGCAAGATTTCATAAGTAAAATAGATCGATACCACATTTTTACACATCGATATATCAGTATATGAAAATATAGCGATATTTCAGTGTATCAATTTTTTTCCCCCCAGCCCTAACATATATGTATATATATATATATATATATATATATATATGCATGTATATATATTTGTATGTATATATACACATATATGTGTGTGTATGAATATGTTTCTATGTAATATTTAACAAGCACACATTTTT
>JALJCO010000399.1:317500-337500 GCA_023101725.1 Atherinomorus stipes
CTATTTTACTAATGAAATCTCGCGAGAATTCACGAAATATCTGGAGTTCGTAACAGAGCGATGAAATCTCGCAAGATTTTGTAAGTTAAATAGATTGATACCGTGTTTTTAAATATAGATTTAATATCTTCATATGAAAATATCAATATTTCACCATATTGATATTTTTTCCTACCCCTTTTTTTTCCAAAGTGTCAGAAGCGGATAACAAAACTGCTATTTGCAATGACTTCTTATTTTTTCCAGCTTTAATATCGGTATTGATATCGGTTATTGACCACATGAGTTTTAAAATGTCGGCATATCCGATATCGGCCAAAATTCCAATATCGCGCATCCCTAGTCCCAGCATATGTCTGCGTTTGTATGTCTAGATAAATGTAATGTGATGCATGCTTGCTTACGAGCGCCTGTCTTGCATGTGACGGGCAGAGACTCGAGCATCGGTGTGCTGTCGGGTTAATGGCAGCGTTGTCCGGCAGTTTTCTCCGGTCAGAGCTTGCTTATGTGTGCACTGTTGTGTCGTCGTGCCCATGCATGCCCTGCTCTCTCTCCAGTGCACCTTCTGCCGTTGGTAAACCAGCTCTGCTTTTCCTCGTCTAGGATGCACACCTCCACCACCACCTGCAGTCTGGGCTCTGCCGATGAAAACGCAGTGACTCAGGCAGATGAAGGGTTAAAAATGGTCCACCTGGAGCTGACGGAGACCTGTCTGGATATGATGGCACGATACGTGTTTTCCAACTTCTCTGCCCTGCCCAAGAGGTGAGTGGTGGTCCGCACGAAGGAGAACTTCCTTCTTCTTCCTCAGGATGCAGGAAGAAGTTTGTTTTCATCGAATCAGTACCTACTCCACGAGAAGCTTCACCAGCAGCCAGGCGCGGGGGGCGGTGAACGGATGTGGGGGGGTGACTGTTGACCACTGCAGACAACAAACTCTGTCTGCAGCAGGAGGGGGCTATAGGGATGGGCATACCGATACCATGGAGTCGATACTTCCATACCAGCTACATGGAGATGGGCATACCGATACCATGGAGTCGATACTTCCATACCAGCTACATGGAGATGGGAATACCAATACCCTGAAGTCGATACTTCCATACCAGCTACATGGAGATGGGCATACCGATACCATGGAGTCGATACTTCCATACCAGCTACATGGAGATGGGAATACCAATACCCTGAAGTCGATACTTCCATACCAGCTACATGGAGATGGGCATACCGATACCATGGAGTCGATACTTCCATACCAGCTACATGGAGATGGGAATACCGATACCCGGAAGTCGATACTTCCATACCAGCTAGATGGAGATGGGAATACGATACCATGGAGTCGATACTTCCATACCAGCTAGACGGAGATGGGAATACCGATACCCTGGAGTCGATACTTCCATACCAGCTAGATGGAGATGGGAATACGATACCATGGAGTCGATACTTCCATACCAGCTAGACGGAGATGGGAATACTGATACCCTGGAGTCGATACTTCCATACCAGCTAGATGGAGATGGGAATACGATACCATGGAGTCGATACTTCCATACCAGCTAGACGGAGATGGGAATACCGATACCCTGGAGTCGATACTTCCATACCAGCTAGATGGAGATGGGAATACCGATACCATGGAGTCGATACTTCCATACCAGCTAGATGGAGATGGGAATACCGATACCATGGAGTCGATACTTCCATACCAGCTAGATGGAGATGGGAACACCGATACCCTGAAGTCGATACTTCCATACCAGCTAGATGGAGATGGGAATACCGATGCCCTGAAGTCGATACTTCCATACCAGCTAGATGGAGATGGGAATACCGATGCCCTGGAGTCGATACTTCCATACCAGCTAGATGGAGATGGGAATACCGATACCCTGAAGTCGATACTTCCATACCAGCTAGATGGAGATGGGCATACCGATACCATGGAGTCGATACTTCCATACCAGCTACATGGAGATAGGAATACCGATACCCTGGAGTCGATACTTCCATACCAGCTAGATGGAGATGGGAATACCGATACCCTGAAGTCGATACTTCCATACCAGCTAGATGGAGATGGGAATACCGATACCCTGGAGACGATACTTCCATACCAGCTAGACGGAGATGGACATACGATACCCTGGAGACGATACTTCCATACCAGCTAGATGGAGATGGACATGCCGATACCCTGGAGACGATACTTCCATACCAGCTAGATGGAGATGGACATGCCGATACCCTGGAGACGATACTTCCATACCAGCTAGATGGAGATGGACATGCCGATACCCTGGAGACGATACTTCCATACCAGCTAGATGGAGATGGACATACGATACCCTGGAGACGATACTTCCATACCAGCTAGATGGAGATGGACATGCCGATACCCTGGAGTCGATACTTCCATACCAGCTAGATGGAGATGGACATACGATACCCTGGAGACGATACTTCCATACCAGCTAGATGGAGATGGACATACGATACCCTGGAGACGATACTTTCATATTAGCTAGATGGAGATGGACATAAGATACCCTGGAGACGATACTTCCATACCAGCTAGATGGAGATGGACATACGATACCCTGGAGTCGATACTTCCATACCAGCTAGATGGAGATGGACATACGATACGCTGGAGTTGATACTTCCATACCAGCTAGATGGAGATGGAAATGCCGATACCCTGGAGTCGATACTTCCATACCAGCTAGATGGAGATGGACATACGATACCCTGGAGACGATACTTCCATACCAGCTAGATGGAGATGGACGTACGATACCCTGGAGCCGATACTTCCATTCCAGCTAGGTGGAGATGGACATACGATACCCTGGAGTCGATACTTCCATACCAGCTAGATGGAGATGGGGATACGATACCCTGGAGTCGATACTTCCATTCCAGCTAGATGGAGATGGGAATACCGATACCATGGAGTCGATACTTCCATACCAGCTAGGTGGAGATGGACATACGATACCCTGGAGTCGATACTTCCATTCCAGCTAGGTGGAGATGGACATACGATACCCTGGAGTCGATACTTCCATACCAGCTAGGTGGAGATGGGGATACGATACCCTGGAGTCGATACTTCCATTCCAGCTAGGTGGAGATGGACATACGATACCCTGGAGTCGATACTTCCATACCAGCTAGATGGAGATGGACATACGATACCCTGGAGTCGATACTTCCATTCCAGCTAGATGGAGATGGACATACGATACCCTGAAGTCGATACTTTCATACCAGCTAGATGGAGATGGGAATACCGATACCCTGAAGTCGATACTTAATAATATGGGATTTGATACCTTTTTAGAATGGAGATACCACTGTACAGATACCAAACCAAGCTCACGAAATCTCGCGAGATTTTGTTAGTAAAATAGATCGATACCATGTTTTTAAATATAGAAATGATATTGTCACATGAAAATATCGGGATATTTTCCCCACCCCTATCTGTTATGTGGGACAGCCGGCTGAGGAAGCAGGAGTGATGCTTGTCTCGTCTTCTCAGGTCTCCCATTGCAGAGTTCCTGTTGGCAGGGGGTCGCAGTATGACCTGGCTGGTGGGTAACAAGCTGGTGACCATCACCACCAGTGGGGGGGTCAGGACTCAAGCGCTCCTCGGCCTGGACATGAACGAGCGTCTGGGGGGAGGAGAAATGACCAGGTACTGCACGCTTACCCATGTTGCATCATTATTGTTATTATTAGGGATGTCCGATATTACTGGCCTACCAATATTATCTGCCGATATTTGCATTAAGTGCGATATTGGAAAATATAGGTATTGTTTTTTTGGGCCGATATTTTGAAAAATGAAATCTTGCAAGATTTTGTTGCTCCAAAACGAAATCTCGCGGGATTTTACTTGTTCCATTAGTAGCGGTCCAACATGTAGGAAAGTCCCTGTTATCCTGGAAAAACTTCATTTCCCAGCATTCCTTTCACAGTCATGTGACTACGATGCAGCTGCTGCTGTTACAGACTGACTTGCTTTGAAGCTGCTGATAATATGTCTCTGTATCTGATATATGGTAGTATCTGATACCTGCTAGTATCTGATATATGGTAGTATCTGATACCTGCTAGTATCTGATATATGGTAGTATCTGATACCTGCTAGTATCTGATATATGGTAGTATTTGATACCTGCTAGTATCTGATATATGGTAGTATCTGATACCTGCTAGTATCTGATATATGGTAGTATCTAATACCTGCTAGTATCTGATATATGGTAGTATCTGATACCTGCTAGTATCTGATATATGGTAGTATCTGATACCTGCTAGTATCTGATATATGGTAGTATCTGATACCTGCTAGTATCTGATATATGGTAGTATCTAATACCTGCTAGTATCTGATATATGGTAGTATCTAATACCTGCTAGTATCTGATATATGGTAGTGTCTAATACCTGCTAGTATCTGATATATGGTAGTATCTGATACCTGCTAGTATCTGATATATGGTAGTATCTAATACCTGCTAGTATCTGATATATGGTAGTATCTAATACCTGCTAGTATCTGATATATGGTAGTATCTAATACCTGCTAGTATCTGATATATGGCAGTATCTAATACCTGCTAGTATCTGATAAATGGTAGTATCTAATACCTGCTAGTATCTGATATATGGTAGTATCTGATACCTGCTTGTATCTGATATATGGTAGTATCTGATACCTGCTAGTATCTAATATATGGAAGTATCTGATACCTGCTAGTATCTGATATATGGTTGTATCTAATACCTGCTAGTATCTGATATATGCTAGTATCTAATACCTGCTAGTATCTGATATATGGTCGTATCTGATACCTGCTTGTATCTGATATATGGTAGTATCTGATACCTGCTAGTATCTGATATATGGTAGTATCTGATACCTGCTAGTATCTGATATATGGTAGTATCTAATACCTGCTTGTATCTGATATATGGTAGTATCTGATACCTGCTAGTATCTGATATATGGTAGTATCTGATACCTGCTAGTATCTGATATATGGTAGTATCTGATACCTGCTTGTATTTGATAAATGGTAGTATCCAATACCTGCTTGTATCTGATATATGGCAGTATCTAATACCTGCTAGTATCTGATATATGGTAGTATCTGATACCTGCTTGTATCTGATATATGGTAGTATCTGATACCTGCTAGTATCTGATATATGGTAGTATCTAATACCTGCTAGTATCTGATATATGGTAGTATCTGATACCTGCTAGTATCTGATATATGGTAGTATCTGATACCTGCTAGTATCTGATATATGGTAGTATCCGATACCTGCTAGTATCTGATTTATGGTAGTATCCGATACCTGCTAGTATCTGATATATGGTAGTATCTGATACCTGCTAGTATCTGATATATGGTAGTATCTGATACCTGCTAGTATCTGATATATGGTAGTATCTGATACCTGCTAGTATCTGATATATGGTATTAGTACCCTAGTATCTGATATATGGTAGTATCTAATACCTGCTTGTATCTGATATATGGTAGTATCTAATACCTGCTAGTATCTGATATCTGGCAGCCAAATATCCAAAATAAACTCCTCTGGCTGAGTTAAGGAGATTTGGGGATCTTTGCTCTCAGAGCAGAATATGAGAGATTCAGCCTCACAGTTGTCTGCAGAGATCCTTGTTCGTTGATATTAGACATCAAGAGTTGGACAATATCGGTATATCGGATATCGGTAAAAAAAAAAAAAGTGAATATTGAACATAATTTACATGGCTACCTTTCGAGACACGACCTCACAGTTGTCTGCACAGATCAGAATCGGCTGATATTGGAAATGAAGAGTTGGTCAATATCGGTTTATCAGATATCTGTTAAAAAAAAAAGTGAATATTGAACATTGGGATCTTTACACTTGGAGCAGAATATAGTTTTATCTCTCAGAATATGAGAGATACAACCTCACAGCTGTTTGCAGAGATCCTTGTTCGTTGATATTAGACATTAAGAGTTGGACAATATCGGTATATCGGATATCGGTAAAAACAAAAAAGTGACTATCTCTCAGAATATGAAAGATAGAGCCTCTCAGTTCTCTGCATATATCAGTATCGGTTCATATCGGACATTGGAATTTAAGAGTTAGACAATATCCTTATATCGGATATCGGTAAAAAAGCCTATATTGAACATCCCTAATAGTTGTTATTATTATTGTGTTTAATTAATTTCTTGATTTCAGTTGATTTAGCTGTGAAATGAAAGCGTTCCTGCTTCTGTTTTGCTTATGTGTTGTTCTCCAGTGTTTTTCACTGACCTTTCCCGCTAAGCTGCATTTGCTTGCAGCTGCTGCTTCTTGCTGCCAACTTTTCAAATGTATTTTCTGAAAAACAGCAAACCGGCTTGACATTTCATGACATCTTGGACAAACTGTCTTCGTTCTGTCTCCAGATCTTCTCCGTCGACATACACATGCTGTCTGTCCCCTACTGTTACAAAGCTGCAGCTCTGTTTCTGTAACTAGAAGTACACCAGGCTAAAACGAACAAATACTTGACACCCATACCGACTTACTTTTTAAAAAAAAAAAACATAAAGGTAAAATCAGTGATTCAGTTCAGCCCCTCTCCTCTTCATACATGCACCGGATCAAAGTGCAAAAATGGGAGGAATGCTCCTTTAGTTTGGTTACACCATTTATCCTCCATGATTTGAAGACTTCTCCAGACCTTTTTAGTATCTGCTTTTCTCTCTCACTGCAGTTCAGTGACTGTAGAAGTGCGACAACATGAGACGCTGGGAAAAGAGGAATATCAGCACATGCTGTTATTTAATTTAATTTCATTCATTTTTCATTTTGTACATGACCAAGCCAGAAACGTCACCAAACCACGGTAACCAATGACAGAAGAATATATGAAGTACCAAAGGTACACTAATAATAAATTCTGTTATAAAAATGATATGTGAAATGTCTGTATAGGTAACAAGTACAGATGTTCAATATCATCGGCCAATATCTGCATTAAACTGGGATATCGGAAAATATTAGTATAGTTTGATATTTTTACTTCTATATTTGTAACAGAACGAGATTTTGTATACTGTACGAGAAATAATAGTTAAGCAGAGATATTTGATATCAGCCAATCGATACTGTTGGCAGATATCAGCATTAAAGTGGGATATTGGAAAATTTCTGTATAGTTTTTTTTGGTTTTTTTTCTTACCAATTTTTTAACTTGTATATTTGTAACAGAATGAGATACTATATACTGTACGAGAAATAATAGTAAGTAGAGATGTTTGATATTGGTCAACTGATACTATTGGAAAGTATCAGCATTAAAGAGGGATATTGGAAAATATCGGTGTAGTCTTTTTAACCGATATTTTTATTTGTATTATTCTAATAGAACGAAATACTATACACTGTACAAGAAATAATAGTAAGTTAAGATGTTTGATACTGGCCAACCGATATTATGGGCCGATATCAGCATTAAATTGGGATATCGGAAAATATTCGTCCAGTTTCTTTAACTGATATTTCTACTTTATTTGTATCAGAACAAGATACTATATACTGCTACAAGAAATAATAGTAAGTAAAGATGTTTGATATTGGTCAACTGATACTATTTGAAAATATTAGCATTAAAGTGGGATATCGGAAAATATTGGTGTAGTCTTTTTAACCACCATTTTACTTGTATTATTTTATCAGAACAAAATACTATGTACTGTACAAGAAATAATAGTAAGTTAAGATGTTTGATACTGGCCGATACTATGGGCCGATATCAGCATCAAATTGGGATATCGGAAAATATTCGTCCAGTTTTTTTAACTGATATTTCTACTTTATTTGTAACAGAACGAGATACTAATATACTGTAGAGATGTTTGATATTGGCCAGGTATAGTTACAGGTATAGGTCTAGTTTTTTTTACTGATATTTTTACTTGTATTATTCTAATAAAACAAGATACTATATACTGTTAGGAGAAATAATAGTTGTCTGCAGAGATTGGTATCGGTTGATGTTGGAAATTAAGAATTGGACGATATCGGTATATCAGATGTTGGTAAAGAAATTCCGATATTGAACATCCTAGTAACAAGCTAGTGTCTGATGTGATATATGGTGGCATTGGGTTAATTAGCTTTAAGCACAAATCATATGAAGTACAAGTGTTTGTTAGAAATACCAAAACATGAAACTCTTCTTATCACTTTGCCTGAAAGCTGAACTCTGCTCCTCCAGAAGTTTCATTCCCTTAAATGAGTGGAAACGAGATCAGCAACCATCGGACCCCGACTCACGGCTGCAAACATTCCTGTAAAAGCCGTCCTCGAGCTCGTGCACGGCTGTCATGCTCTACCACAGAGTGTAATGACGAGAGTTTGAAGCGCACTTCCATGTTTTTTCCAGCATTCGGTGGATATTTCAGCTCCCCGACCAGCATCAGGTCAGCCAATATGTGTGATTTCATTTAGATAATCCTGCCGAGGACCGCCGGGCTCAGAGGGATTCACCGCACAGCAGAGTGGTCGCTGCTTTCTCCCACAGCAGCTGTAAAGCTCATCCATCGCCATGGAGACAGAGCTGGGATTCACTGGTGTCTGATCGTAGCCTGATCCTGACTGGAACGGTGTTACTTCATTCATCCGGAGTAGAAAGAAACGAGTTCCCAGTGTTATTACTGCTGAGCAAATATTGGTGCACTGAAATGAAGGTCACGCTAATGAAATGCTTCACAGAGACGCTTGCTGTGGCTTGTTGGCTTCCTTGAATAAAGTTTAACTTGATTTAAGTACGACTGCCACCATTGTAAAGGCTTTTCGTTGTTTTGCTCTCCTGGTTCTGCAGATCGGATCCATCGTTGCACACCCGGATGACCAAAGAGGCTCCGGCCAAACTGGAGTCGCAGTCGAGTCAGCAGCACAGCCGAGCCACGCGCATACGTGTGCGCTCCATGTCAGGTGATAAACCGCTAACTTCAGCTAGCTTGCTGTCATCTTTAAAGTAGGGGTGTGACAAAATATCGATACACTGAAATATCACAATATTTTATGTTGCAATATAACATCAATATTAAAAAGAAATGCTGTAAAATCCCACAAAATTTCTACGATATATTACAAAATCTTGCAAGATTTCATCATTCTATTCCAGAATCTTGCAAGATTTCATTGTTCTATTTCAATATCTCGCAAACCTTCATTGCTTCTATTACAAAACCCCACGAAATTTCAACAATCTATTACAAAATCTCACAAAATTTCAACAATCTATTACAAAATCTCATGTGATTTCATCATTCTATTCCAGAATCTCGCAAGATTTCATCGTTCTATTTCAATATCTCGCAAACCTTCATTGCTTCTATTACAAAACCCCACGAAATTTCAACAATCTATTACAAAATCTTGCAAGATTTCATCATTCTATTCCAGAATCTCGCAAGATTTCATCGTTCTATTTCAATATCTCGCAAAACTTCATTGCTTCTATTACAAAACCCCACAAAATTTCAACAATCTATTACAAAATCTCACAAGATTTCATTGTTCTATTATGAAATCTCACAAGATTTCATCACTCTATCACAAAATCTCCTGTGATTTCATTGATCTATTATAGATTCTCGCAAGATTTCATCGTTCTATTTCAATATCTCGCAAAACTTCATTGCTTCTATTACAAATTCCCACAAAATTTCAACAATCTATTACAAAATCTTGCAAGTTTTCATCGTTGTGATACAAAATCTCGCAAGATTTCATTGTTCTATTAAGAAATCTAGCAAGATTTCATCATTCTCATACAGAATCTTGCAAGATTTTATTGTTCTATTACCGAATCTCAATAGATTTAATTGTTCTATTACGGATTTAAGATTTATTTTTATAAGTATCTTGCGAAACTTCATTGTTCTATTACAAAATCCCACGAAATTTCAACGGTCTATTACAAAATCATGCAAGATTTCATCATTCACTTATAAAATCTTGCAAGATTTCATCACTATTACAAAATCTCCCAAGATTTCATTGTTCTATTACAATATCTTGCAAAACTTCATTGCTTCTGTCACAAAATTTCAGCAATCTATTACAAAATCTTGCAAGAATTCATCATTCTATTACGAAATCTCGCAAGATTTTAATGTTCTATTATGAAATCTAGCAAGATTTCATCATTGTAATACAGAATCTCACAAGATTTCATCGTTCTATAAAAAATGAAAAATTATTTTTTTATAAAAAAAGAAATTCAAAATTACATAATCTCGAGAAATTTCATTGTTTTATGAAATCTCACAAGATTTCATCACTCTTACAAAATCTCATGCGATTTTATTGATCTATTATTGATTCTCGCAAGATTTCATTGTTCTATTATAAAATCTTGCAAGATTTCATCATTCTATTACAACGTCACAAGATTTCAGCGTTTTATTACGAAATGTCACGAGATTTTATCAATCTATGACAGAATCTTGCAGATTTGTTTTATTACAATATCTTAAGAGACTTCACTTTTTTTTAAAGAAATCCTATGCGATTTCAACTATCACGGAATCTCGCAAGATTTTATTATTCTGTCATGAAATCTTGCAAGATTTCATTATTCTATTACTAAATCCCAAGAGATTTCATCGACCTATTACAAAATCTCACAAGATTTCATTGTTCTATTATGAAACAGGACACCAAACCATTACACCACCTTCTCACAAGATTTCATCGTTCTATTACAATATCTCGCAAAACTTAATTGCTTCTATTACAAATTCCCACAAAATTTTAACAATCTATTACAAAATCTCGCAAGTTTTCATCGTTGTGATACAAAATCTCGCAAGAGGTCATTGTTCTATTACGGAATCTTGCAAGATTTTAATGTTCTATTATGAAATCTAGCAAGATTTCATCATTCTTATACAGAATCTTGCAAGATTTCATTGTTCTATTACGGAATCTCACAAGATTTAGTTGGGATCAATTTTACCAATCTCTGGATTAACCAGATAACAATACATCCATCTACTATAACGAACCTGAATTGATCCAAAATTCCCAAATTTGCCAAAAATTGATACCAGACTTACTTTTATTTTGAAAAGGGCTTTACTTTGAAGTTCTTCTGACATGTTTTCCGTGGAGCGGGGGTTCTCATGTTGATGTTTTTTAAAAATCCATAATCGTGTAGTGGATCATTAAAACAGGGAAATTGTACTTCATTTGCACGTTCAGGTAAGTAGGAGCTTCTAGTTATGTTCAGACAACTATAACCTCGTTTATTACTTGGAACTAATATTGTTTTGTATGGTTTCATATCGATCAGTGGATCCCGTATCGAACTGCAATGGTATCGTGATTGATTTGGAGATATTGACGAACATAAGTCACTATCCACTGTATGGATATAATATGGTATCGTGCTAAAACCAAAACTGCAGCGACTATCGTGATCTTTGTTTTGAAGGTGGACATGCTCTTCGTGCCGGTCCAGCTCAAAGCCTCAGTCCTCTGGTGTCCCCCTCTGAGGGAGAGTTGGCCACCCCCCTGTCTCCCTCCTCGGGTCCTCCTCTGGACAGTGTGGGGCCCCCCTCCTCCGCCTCGGCCGCTCCGCCTGCTCCTCCTCCTCCTCTTAAAGACAACCCAAGCCTGGCGGAGTTCGTCCCGATGCTCACACAAGGCTGGGCAGAGATCTTCATACGGAGACCGTCCGGTATGTCACGCACCCCTGCTGTGAAAAGCCCCCCCTCACTAAAGCGCAGTGACTGCCACTCACCAGTAGATGGCGAGTTTAATATCCTGAAGGTCTGACCAGGTGTTTTTTGGAACAACGCTTCCATGTTTCTTTTTTGTAAACTTGAAAATATCAGGACTTTATCGTAAAATTGCGACTTTATCTGCGTGAATTTACAACTTAATTCCTGTGAAATTAAAACTTTATCCTCCTTAAATTTACAACTTTATTCTCATAAATGTGTTATTTCTTCAAGTGAATTTATGACTGTTTTTTTTAAATCACTTTAATCTGATAAAATTACTTTTATTTTTGTAAATTTATTGCTTCATTCTCCCAAATTTCCAAATTTTATTGTAAATTCATGAGTTTTCTCTCAGAATTCACAATTTTAAACTGTAAAGTTACGACTATCCTCGTACATGTATGACTTCTTGTAAATTTACGACTTTGCTCTCTAATTTTTTTTCTTTATTCTTGTAAAATTAAAACCATCTTTGTAAAATTGCAACTTTAGGTAAATTTATGTCTTTATCCTCGTAAATTTTTTCATGACTTTATTCTTGTAAAATCAAAACTTTACTATTGTAAATAATGACTTTATTCTCATAAATCTATGATTTTTTTAAGTGAATTTATGACAAAAAAAGACTTTAATCTGTTAAAATTACTTCATTTTCCTAAATTTATTAATTTTATTTTAGCAAATTATGAGTTTGCTCTCAGAAATTTACAACTTAATACTTGTAAAATTCCGACTCTATCTTCATAAACTTACGACTTAATTCTCAAAAAGCAACTACTTTATTTCTCAGAAATTTTCGTAGTTTTTCTCGTAATTTTACAACTTTATTCTTGGAAGAGTGTAAAAAAATATTTTCCTAATGTGGCCCTTATACGACTCTGTAGGTTAGCACCGCAGCCTCACAGTAAGAAGGTCGCTAGTTCAAGTCCCGGCTGGGGAGGGGTTAGAACAATTCCAACAGTTCCTTCCTGTGTGGAGTTTGCATGTTCTCCCGTGTATGAGTGGGTTCTCTCCGGGTTCTCCAGGTTCTCCGGGTTCCTCACACCATCCAAACACATGATGTTAGGTTAACTGATCACTCTAAATTGTCCCTGGAATGAATGTGAGTGTGAATGTTGTCTGTCTCGCTGTGTTGGTCCTGCGACAGACTGTCCACCTGTCCAGGTGAACCTGCCTCTCACCTGGTAACAGCTGGATAGGCTCCAGCAACCCCCCCAACCCTGAACTGGATAAGCAGTGCAGGAAATGAATGGATGAATTTTATATTTGACTATATTTCATTGATGATCAGCACTAATTAGATTCTAAAAACCAGTATAATCATGTTTTCCTCCTGTCATTAAAGGCAACACCAGCTGGCTGATGTGCTTGGAGAACCCCCCCAGCCCCTTTTCCTCTGAGCTTGGCAACATGCCGCTGCAGGAGCTGTCCAGCGTCCTGATGGCGATGGAGGGCGTGAAGGAGCCCCCCGCTCAGACGGCCAGCGCTCCGGCCAGCACGGCCGCCCCGGCGCCCACGTCCGTCTCCGAGCCCCCCACCCAGACCCACAGCAGCGTCGGCGGGAAGGCCAACCTGTTCCAGCGCTCCAACACTGGTGAGGAACGGTCTGAAACTGGGGGGGGTACGTCAGTAAAAAGTTATTTTAGTGGTTATTGATCTTCATTTTTCAGGTGACTAAACATTTAAACTGTTTTAGCTGCACATTGAATGAAACGAGCTGCTGAGGACAGAAGCTCTGAATGATGTCATAGGGGAATGGATTTGCTGAGCATGAATGCATCCCTGCCGTCCACCTCGCTGCCTGTTCTTGCTCCCTGTAATTGCACTTAGTCAAATTGGCTGTAAATAGTTGATTTGACGGCGGAGGTTCTCATTATTCCCGCCTGCGATTATCCGACCAGCTCTTGTTTATGAGTAAAATGTTGTGTTCTTTTTGCAGAAGCTTCAGTTTCAGTGCTTTTGTCTCATCTTGGGGTCCCATCTCCTCCATTTCCTCAGTTTCCCTCTTTTCTCGTTGCCTTTGTGATGTTTCCTCTTGTTCTTACTGGATTCTTTTCGTGTGCCTTCATCCTCACTGCCGTGCTGGCTTGTGATTGGCTGCCGTGTGTCATGTGGCTTCATGTGCCACCGACCTGTCCTCTGGCGTCCCCCCTGCAGTGGGCGGCTCTCTGTGGTCTCTAGGTCTGGGCTGTGCCCCCCCAGGCCCCCCAGCCCCTGGCAGGCTGCACAGGAGCATTTCCTGGGCAGGTACCGTCCATCACATGTGTGACCCCCCCCAATATTTCCCCCTCTCCAGAAAACTCCTGGGGTAGTATATTTCTTTCCACTTGTACAATGCAGTGGTCTGCGAGCACATTATAACCATGCTGGATGTTTATTTTTGCATAAATATGTCCTGAAGCACCACAGGTATGAAAATGGGTTGAAGAAGGGAGGAAGAAATATTTGGTAGTGTGGAATTTAATTCATGATGGCTCCAGAATTTACCCGTGCAGCAGCCTCAGCCTAATAAGTATGGGGCAACTGGCCCCCGCGTCTAAGTTCATCCTGAGACCTGATTTTATTTTTTTTCCCCACGCTGAATGGCTTATCACGTGATTTCGGAAATCATGCTATAATCATGCGAGATTTCGGAAATCACATGTTAACTCGCGTCAAAACACAGGTGGGGGTGTGAGTTATTGCGTGATTTTGGAAATCGCACGATAATTCCCGTCCCCCACCGGAGTTTTGACGTGAGTTATTGCGTGATTTTGGAAATCGTACCATAATTTACGTCCCCCACCGGAGTTTTGACGCGAGTTATGCGTGATTTTGGAAATCGCACGATAATTTACGTCCCCCACCGGAGTTTTGACGGGAGTTATGCGTGATTTAAAAAAAATTGCATGATAATTTACGCCCCCCACCGGAGTTTTGACGTGAGTTATGCGTGATTTTGGAAATCTCACGATAATTTACGTCCCCCACCGGAGTTTTGACGTGAGTTATGCGTGATTTTGGAAATCGCACGATAATTCGCGTCCCCCACCGGAGTTTTGACGTGAGTTATGCGTGATTTTGGAAATCGCACGATAATTTGCGTCCCCCACCGGAGTTTTGACGTGAGTTATGCGTGATTTTGGAAATTGCACGATAATTTACGTCCCCCACCGGAGTTTTGACGTGAGTTAGGCCTGATTTTGGAAAACGCACGATAATTCGCGTCCCCCACCGGAGTTTTGACGTGAGTTAGGCCTGATTTTGGAAAACGCACGATAATTCCCGTCCCCCACCGGAGTTTTGACGTGAGTTAGGCCTGATTTTGGAAATCGCACGATTATTTGCGTCCCCCACCGGAGTTTTGACGTGAGTTATGCGTGATTTTGGAAATCGCACGATAATTCGCGTCCCCCACCGGAGTTTTGATGCGAGTTATGCGTGATTTTGGAGATCGCACGATAATTCGCGTCCCCCACCGGAGTTTTGACGTGAGTTATGCGTGATTTTGGAAATTGCACGATAATTCGCGTCCCCCACTGGAGTTTTGACGTGAGTTATGCGTGATTTTTGGAAATCGCACGATAATTCGCGTCCCCCACTGGAGTTTTGACGTGAGTTATGCGTGATTTTGGAAATCGCACGATAATTTGCGTCCCCCACCGGAGTTTTGACGTGAGTTTGGCGTGATTTT
This sequence comes from Atherinomorus stipes, assembly GCA_023101725.1. Taxonomy (NCBI): domain Eukaryota; kingdom Metazoa; phylum Chordata; class Actinopteri; order Atheriniformes; family Atherinidae; genus Atherinomorus; species Atherinomorus stipes. Next base: position 332,993 of record JALJCO010000399.1, read on the forward strand.
GGAAATCGCACGATAATTTACGTCCCCCACCGGAGTTTTGACGTGAGGTATGCGTGATTTTGGAAATCGCACGATAATTCTCATCCCCCACCGGAGTTTTGACGTGAGTTATGCGTGATTTTGGAAATTGCATGATAATTCGCGTCCCCCACCGGAGTTTTGACGGGAGTTAGGCCTGATTTTGGAAATCGCACGATAATTTGCGTCCCCCACCGTAGTTTTGACGTGAGTTTGGCATGATTTTGGAAATCGCACGATAATTCGCGTCCCCCACCGGAGTTTTGACGTGAGTTATGCGTGATTTTGGAAATTGCATGATAATTCGCGTCCCCCACCGGAGTTTTGACGTGAGTTATGCGTGATTTTGGAAATTGCACGATAATTCGCGTCCCCCACTGGAGTTTTGATGTGAAGTATGCGTGATTTTGGAAATCGCACGATAATTCGCGTCCCCCACCGGAGTTTTGACGTGAGTTAGGCCTGATTTTGGAAAACACACGATAATTCGCGTCCCCCACCGGAGTTTTGACGTGAGTTATGCGTGATTTTGGAAATCGCACGATAATTCGCGTCCCCCACCGGAGTTTTGACGTGAGTTATGCGTGATTTTGGAAATCACACGATAATTCGCGTCCCCCACTGGAGTTTTGACGTGAGTTATGCGTGATTTTGGAAATTGCACGATAATTCGCGTCCCCCACCGTAGTTTTGACGTGAGGTATGCGTGATTTTGGAAATCACACGATAATTAGCGTCCCCCACCGGAGTTTTGACGTGAGTTATGCGTGATTTTGGAAATTGCACGATAATTCGCGTCCCCACCGTAGTTTTGACGTGAGGTATGCGTGATTTTGGAAATCGCACGATAATTCACGTCCCCCACCGTAGTTTTGACGTGAGGTATGCGTGATTTTGGAAATCGCACAATAATTCCCGTCCCCCACTGGAGTTTTGACGTGAGTTATGCGGGATTTTGGAAATCGCCGATAATTCCCATCCCCCACCGGAGTTTTGACGTGAGTTATGCGTGATTTTGGAAATCGCACGATAATTCCCGTCCCCCACAGGAGTTTTGATGTGAGTTATGCGTGATTTTGGAAATCGCACGATAATTTACGTCCCCCACTGTAGTTTTGACGTGAGGTATGCGTGATTTTGGAAATCGCACGATAATTCCCGTCCCCCACCGGAGTTTTGACGTGAGTTATGCGTGATTTTGGAAATCGCACGATAATTTACGTCCCCCACCGTAGTTTTGACGTGAGGTATGCGTGATTTTGGAAATTGCACGATAATTCCCGTCCCCCATCGTAGTTTTGACGTGAGTTATGCGTGATTTTGGAAATCGCACGATAATTCCCGTACCCCACTATAGTTTTGACGTGACGTATGCGTTATTTTGGAAATCGCACGATAATTCCCGTCCCCCACCGGAGTTTTGACGTGAGGTATGCGTGATTTTGGAAATCGCATGATAATTCCCGTCCCCCACCGGAGTTTTGACGTGAGTTATGCGGGATTTAAAAAAAATCGCACGATAATTCCCGTCCCCCACCGGAGTTTTGACGTGAGTTATGCGTGATTTTGGAAATCGCACGATAATTCCCGTCCCCCACCGGAGTTTTGACGTGAGTTATGCGTGATTTTGGAAATCGCATGATAATTCCCTTCCCCCACCGGAGTTTTGACGTGAGTTATGCGTGATTTTGGAGATCGCACGATAATTCGCGTCCCCCACCGGAGTTTTGACGTGAGTTATGCGTGATTTTGGAAATTGCACGATAATTCGCGTCCCCCACCGTAGTTTTGACGTGAGGTATGCGTGATTTTGGAAATCGCACGATAATTCCCGTCCCCCACCGTAGTTTTGACGTGAGGTATGCGTGATTTTGGAAATTGCACAATAATTCCCGTCCCCCACTGGAGTTTTGACGTGAGTTATGCGGGATTTTGGAAATCGCCGATAATTCCCATCCCCCACCGGAGTTTTGACGTGAGTTATGCGTGATTTTGGAAATCACACAATAATTCCCGTCCCCCACAGGAGTTTTGACGTGAGTTATGCTTGATTTTGGAAATCGCACGATAATTTACGTCCCCCACTGTAGTTTTGACGTGAGGTATGCGCTGTTTTGGATATCACACGGATAATTAGCGTCCCCCACCGGAGTTTTGACGTGAGTTATGCGTGATTTTGGAAATCGCACGATAATTTACGTCCCCCACTGTAGTTTTGACGTGAGGTATGCGTGATTTTGGAAATCACACGATAATTTACGTCCCCCACCGGAGTTTTGACGTGAGTTATGCGTGATTTTGGAAATTGCATGATAATTTACGTCCCCCACCGGAGTTTTGACGTGAGTTATGCGTGATTTTGGAAATTGCACGATAATTCGCGTCCCCCACCGGAGTTTTGACGTGAGTTATGCGTGATTTTGGAAATCACACGATAATTCGCGTCCCCCACCAGAGTTTGGACGTGAGTTATGCGTGATTTTGGAAATTGCACGATAATTCGCGTCCCCCACTGGAGTTTTGACGTGAGTTAGGCGTGATTTTGGAAATCGCACGATAATTCGCGTCCCCCACCAGAGTTTTGACGTGAGTTAGGCGTGATTTTGGAAACTGCACAATAATTCGCGTCCCCCACCGGAGTTTTGACGTGAGGTATGCGTGATTTTGGAAATCGCACGATAATGCCCGTCCCCCACAGGAGTTTTGACGTGAGTTATGCGTGATTTTGGAAATCGCACGATAATTTATGTCCCCCATCGGAGTTTTGACGTGAGTTATGCGTGATTTTGGAAATCGCACGATAATTTATGTTCCCCACCTGAGTTTTGACGTGAGTTATGCGTGATTTTGGAAATCGTGTGATAACTCGCATCCCCCACTGGTGTTTTGATGCAGAGTTTGCACAATTTCGGAACGAGATTTGATTTCTAGCATAACCAGATTTGGACACAAACACCAAAACAAGTAGCGATCTCCAGGTAATGTAGATACTTTGGTTCATGTCTCCTCTCTATTATGATGTCAGACACTCGTTGAGACCATCCGAGCCCTTCATGGTGGAAAAAAAGCAGGATTTTAAGGCGAACTTATATGGGGGGGCAGTTGCCCCATACTTATTAGCTGGGCTGCTAGGCTGCCTGCCTGGATAAATACTGGAGCTATCTGGAAAATTCTTTCTCCATCACCCACATATATGAAAGGACATGAAAACACAGCCCAGGTTCAAAAAAAGAAAATTCCCCTTTAAATGGAGGTGGATGTCCAGTAAGGCAGCCTATCAGATTGGATGCTTGTGTGTTTGTATAAGTGCATCCATGATGACCTCAGAAAAAGAGCTGGTCAGAAAAGTCTTTAAAATCATCTCTACAGTCTGTATTTATAGAGATTTTAAAAATTTTTTAAGTCTTTTATTGTCTCATCTGTTTAAACTGGTTCCCATTAAAACTTCCTGGACTTGTGTGAAAGTTATATTTATGCAGAAATACATTTACATCGTGAACATATCCATTGGTTATGGAATATTTAAATGGTGGATATTGTCTCTTACAATTAAAAGAAGATGATCAAAGGATCAAAATACGTTGCTTCCATTTAGATATTAACATCCTTTTGTCCCCTTGAAGCAGAAGGAACCAACCATCCTGGCGGGGTCCTAGTCTCAACAATACACCTACATCTCTATCGCTTTGTTCAGACCAAACATGTTTTCAGCGTCACAAATGCACTTGACACCCAAAGTTGGATGTTGGTCCAGATTCAGTTCAGTTCTATTCAAATTCTAATAACTTTATTTGTCACCACGGGGCAATTCAAAGGACAAAGAAGTAGCTTAAATATAAAACGCATAAGACAAGTTGCAGACATACAAATAAGTCACACTCCCCATGCCAAAGCAAACACAGAAACGCTATGAATTATAACACAATTAAAATTAAAACATTAAGAACATAAATAAAACAAGTTAAAAGTAATAAAAACTTAGAAATGCAGCACATTTAGCCCTGTGCTCAGATTTAAGTGTTTAAGGAATATTCCACCCACAGAATGATGTAACTTTATCTTCCACCCCCCCTCATGGTGAGAAAGACTCTGCAGCACTTTTTTAATATCTCAAATGCAGCCGGTGATCAGGAAGGCTTCTCGTTTCCCCCAACTTTCATATAATGGAGTTCACCGGGGTCCGAGCCAACAAGGTCCATAAAAGTCCACAAAAACGTGTCAATATTCCTCCAAACTGCTCGTCCAATGTAATCCAAGTGTCCTGAGTGGGTAGCGTCCAGAATTTACTGAAAACAACGTCATTTAGTAGATTTTTTAGAGCCTAAATAGAAGTACATCGCATCTCCTGCAAGCACGCCGATGCATGTTCATGAAACTGGTGTGACGTGTCTTATAGACAGCTGACCGGGCACGGCAACTTACAATGAAGTGCTCGTGTCTCACTCACCGCAGCCAAGCCAAAAACAATGAAAACAGACAGAAGGACCGGA
>JALJCO010000399.1:342500-366571 GCA_023101725.1 Atherinomorus stipes
TTCATATCAACCCAAAAAGCTGATGTATTATATTGATTTACAAAAACTGCCATTTTTATTTTTATTTCAGTTAACGAAAATGTTTTTTTCAATTTTCGTTTTTGTTTTTTTTGTTAGTTTTAGGTAACTATAATAACCTTGGCACCCTGCACACCAGCCGGCCCCGCGTAGCCGGACTGGTGATGAGATCCGAGGACGATGAAAGAAACATTAATCACCCTCCACCACGTTCACAGACGGTCTGGAGGTGCAGCCTTTAATCCCGGATGATGCAACACGCGTGTTGAGCCCACACGGACGTTCGCGTGTTCGCCCCAGAAACCTGCCGTGATTTCAGCGTTGCATCACAGACGATGCTTGAAAAGCTCCGCCGTGCACCTGCAGGGCTGTTTCAGCTCCGTTTCATGCTGCATGGGGGCAGAATCAGAGACGTGGACTCGTTAGTCTCGTTAGTTAAAGCTGCCACGCTAACAAGCCGAGAAGTTTGAGTTTATTCATTTAAAAAGGGACAGTGCATATTAATGAACATAAAAATGTAAATTATAGCAGAGCTACTTTCCATCCTCAGTCCCTTCACAACACAGTGAAAATAAAAGTCATGAGAACAACAAGAACATTAAATCATTAAAGATAATTAAAGGAGATCACGGTACACAAGAGTTAAACTAACTTAAAAAAAATAAGATTAAACAAATAAAGATACTGATGATGTCTCTCAAAAAAATACACACACCCATTTAAACACACAGTTGTGTGAAAAACTGTTTCCACCTCCCTGATTTCTTATATTTTTGCCTGTTGGTCACATTTAAATGTTTCAGATCATCAAACAAATTTAAACATTAGTCAAAGATAACACAAGTAAACACAAAATGCAGTTTTTAAATGAAGGTTTTTATCATTAAGGGGGAAAAAATCCAACCCTCCATGTCCCTGTGTGAAAAAGTGATCTTCCCCTAAACCTAATAACTGGTTGTTCCACCTTAGCAGCAACAACTGCATCAAGCCTTTGTGATAACTGGCAGTGAGTCTTCTACAGCGCTGTGGAGGAATTTTGTTCCACTCATCTTTGCAGAATTGTTGTAATTCAGCCACATTGGAGGCTTTTCCAGCATGAACCGCCTTTTTAAGCTCATGCCACAGCATCTCAATGGGATTCAGGTGGGGGCTTTGACTAGGCCACTCCAAAGTCTTCATGTTGTTGTTCTTAAGCCATTCAGAGGTGGACTTGCTGGTGTGTTCTGGATCATTGTTCTGCTGCAGAACCCAAGTGCGCTTCAGCTTGAGGTCACCAACAGATGGCCGGACGTTCTCCTTCAGGATTTTTTGGTAGAAGCAGAATTCATGGTTCCATTTACCACAGCAAGTCTTCCAGGTCCTGAAGCAGCAAAACAGCCCCAGACCATCACACTACCACCACCATGTTTTACTGTTGCTATGATGTTCCTTTTCTGAAATGCCGTGTTACTTTTACGCCAGATGTAATGGGACCTCCACCTTCCAGAAAGTTCCACTTTTGTCTCGTCAGTCCACAGAGTATTTTCCCAAAAGTCTTGGGGATCATCAAGATGCTTTCTGGCTAAACTGAGACGAGCCTTTATGTTCTTTTTGCTCAGCAGTGGTTTTGGTCTTGGAACTCTGCCATGCAGCCATTTTTGCCCCCCAGTCTCTTTCTGATGGGGGAGTCATGAACACTGACCTTCATTGAGGCAAGTGAGGCCTGCAGTTCTTGGATGTTGTTCTGGGGTCTTTTGTGACCTCTTGGATGAGTCGTCGCTGTGCTCTTGGGGTCATTTTGGTCGGCCGGCCCCTCCTGGGAAGGTTCACCACTGTTCCATGTTTTCACCATTTGTGGATAATGGTTCTCACTGTGGTTCTCTGGAGTCCCAAAGCTTTAGAAATGGCTTTGGAACCTTTTCCAGACTGATAGATCTCAGTGACTTTGTTTCTCATTTGTTCCTGAATTTCTTTGGATGGCAGCATGATGTCTAGCTTTGGAGGATCTTTTGGTCTACTTCACTTTGTCAGGCAGGTCCTATTTAAGGGATTTCTGATGGAGAACAGGTGTGGCAGTAATCAGGCCTGATGTGGATAGAGAAGCTGAACTCAGCTTTCCAAAGATGAGAAACCACCGTTTCTTTTAACAGAGGGGGGGGGGGGGGGGGGGATCACTTTTTCACACAGGACCATGGAGGTTTGGATTTTTTCCCCCTTACTAATAAAAACCTTCATTTAAAAAACTACATTTTGTGTTTACTTGTGTTATCTTTGTCTCACATTTAAATTTGTTTGATGAACTGAAACATTTAAGTGTGAAAAACAGGCAAAAAAATAAATCACTTTTTTACACAACTCTCTCTCCCTACATATATATATATATATATATATATATATATATATATATATATATATATATATATATATATACATATATGTATGTATATATATGTGCATTATATGTGTGTATATATGTTTATATGTCTGTGTATATGTGTGTGTGTGTGTGTGTGTATAGATGTATGTTGTATATGTATACAGCCATTGAAAAAATGAAGACACCTCCCTTGTTTTCTCATATTTCTTGGTCATTTTAATACCTGGTGCTACTAAAAATACATTTGTCTGGACAAATATAATGATCACAACAAAAATGGCTCATAAGAGTTTAATTTCAGAACTGATCTGTCATTTTTCATGCTTTTCCTGACAAGTGATTTTGGTTATTAAGTTCTTAATCACCATCTGTGGCATTGTCCTGCTGAAAACAGCTTTTAGGCGTTCTGGGTTTTCTTTTCTGTCTCTTTTAGTCACATGATTCACACCACAGTTGGTACTCGGTTGCATAACCATTATTTTTGATGACAAAGGTGGTCTGTAAGATTTTTCCATGGCTGTATGTATGTATGTAAATGTACAGGTACACTTGATGTTGCAAAAGAAAACAAACCTTGTTAGTTGTAACGTACCGTACGTCGGTGGGAAGCTGCTTCAGCGCCGCTGTTGTCTGAGCCCTCATTCTGATCATTTACTTTATTAACACTTTAACACGAATCAGTCCAGACGTAGCGTCATCTCTAAAAGATCCTTTCATCTGTGTTTGGAGGACTGCACGTCTCACACGCTATGATGCAACAAAATAAAAGGTGGGAGCTCAGAGCTGCAGAGAGACGCTCGGTTAAGCCATGAAGGAGCTTTAAAAGGGAGTTTTACACTGAACACGGGGAAAATCAATCATCTGCTATGAAAAATTCAGCTACCTTTTCTGTGTTATTTTTCTAAAGCTGCATCAAGGTTATTATAGTTAACTAAAACTAACGAAAAAAACGAAAACTAAAATTGAAAAAACATTTCAGTTAACTGAAATAAAAATAGAAACGACAGTTTTTAACAAAACGATAACTAACTGAAACTGTATTGTGTCTTTACAAAACTAACTAAAACTAACTAAAATTATTGCAGAAACATCCTCAGTTTTAGTCTTTGTAAATTAATATAATACATCAACCTTTTGGGTTGATTTGAAATCTATTTCTATTTAATCTTTTTACTTTGCTCTACTGGTTTTACTCCAAGTTACTACCTGATGATTTTGAATGTTACACCAGACAAACACCTATAATTTCCTGAAAAGAAAACCCCCAAAAACTAAAACTAACACTGAAACTAATTAAAACTAAACTAAAACTAAACATTTTCCAAAAATAGAAACTAATAAAAACTAGCAAATCTGCTAAAAAAACTAACTAAAACTAACTGAATTGTAAAACAAAAAGTCAAGACGAAATAAAAACTGAAACTAATTAAAAATCCAAAACTATTAAAACCTTGAGCTGCATCAGAGGCGAGAAATGAAGGTTTCATGTGTTACAGGAAATGTGGAGGTTTCATGAAGCTGTTTTCAAGCACCAACTTAAAAACTTATCGCCCGATACCAGCAAATATCGTTCTACAGTATGGCTGACCGATGTCTCGTCTGTCCTGATGTCTCTCTCTCTCTTGTCGTGTTGTAGCTTCGTCTTCCTCCAGCTCTACCACTCTCCTTTCTTCGGGAACGAAGCAAACAAGCCTCTGCTGCTGCCCAAAACGCAGGTGAGCCGCGCTCCCGGTGCACCTGCAGCGCTCGTGTTACGTACGCCGAGCTTCACACGTTACCGTGTCTGCAGGTGATCGACCGGGCCGTGAAGGTTCTGGACCAGATGCCTCCGTACGACACGCATAAGATCGGCGTGGTGTTTGTGGGAGCTGGTCAGGTGAGAATCCGCCGAGCGCTGCCGGGTTTTATGGGCCGATATTTTCACTTCTACGTTTGTAACGGAACAAGATTCTACATTTTACACAAGAAAATAATGATAATTAGAGATGTCCAATGTTACTGGATAACCGATAGTATCGGCTGATATTGGCAATAAAATGTGATATCTAAAATATTGATATAGTTTTTTTTCGGACCAGTATTTTTATTTGCATATTTGTAACTGTACAAAATACTATATATTACATGAGAAAATAATGATAGAGATGTCCAATATTATTGGCTAACCGATAGTATCGGCCGATATCGGCATTAAAATGTGATGGCTGAAATATTGATGTACTTTTCAACTGATATTTTTACTCTGCATCTTTGTAACAGAGTACGATGTTACATATTACACGAGAAAATGATAGAGATGTCCAATATTATTGGCTAACCGATAGTATCAGCCGATATCGGCAATAAAATGTGATATCTAAAATATTGGTATAGTTTTTTTTTCGGACCAGTATTTTTACTTGCATATTTGTAACTGTACAAGATACTATGTATTACATGAGAAAATAAAAATAATTAAAGATATCCAATATTATCAACCAACTGATAGTATCGGCCAATTCGGCGAAATGTGGCTGAAATATTGTGTCTTAACTGTTTTTCTGCATATTTGTAACAGTCGTGTTCATATCACGGGATAGAGATGTCAATATTATTGGCTACCGATAGTATCAGCCGATATCGGCATTAAAATGTGATAGCTGAAATATTGGTATAGTTTTTTTTTCGGATCAGTATTTTTACTTGCATATTTGTAACTGTACAAAATACTATATATCACATGAGAAAATAATAATGATTAAAGATATCCAATATTGTCAACCAACTGATAGTATCGGCCAATATCGGCATTAAAATGTGATATCAGAAAATATCAGTGGCATTTTTTGGGGTTTTTTTTGGGGGGGGGGGGTTATTAATATTTTTACAAACAAATTCTCGTGAGATTTTGTAATGGAGCAAAATTTTGGAACAGAACTATACACATACGAGACATTATAGTAATTAGAGATGCTCAATATTATCAGCTGATATCAGCATTAAAATGTGATAATGGAAATTATTGGTATAGTCTTTCTATGGACCGATATTTTTACTAACGAAATCTCGTGAGATCTTGTTTTTATTAGCAGCGGTCCAACATGTAGAAAAGTCCCTGTTGTCCTGGAAGAACTTCATTTCCCAGCATTCCCTTCAGAGTCATCGTGACTACAGTGCAGCTGCTGCTGCTACCTGACTGAGTGCTGATATGTCTGCTAGTATCTGATATATGGTAGTATCTGATACCTGCTAGTATCTGATATCTGGTAGTATCTGATACCTGCTAATATCTGATATATGGTAGTATCTAATACCTGCTAGTATCTGATATATGGTAGTATCTGATACCTGCTAGTATCTGATATCTGGTAGTATCTAATACCTGCTAGTATCTGATATCTGGTAGTATCTGATACCTGCTAGTATCTGATATATGGTAGTATCTAATACCTGCTAGTATCTGATATATGGTAGTATCTAATACCTGCTAGTATCTGATATATGGTAGTATCTAATACCTGCTAGTATCTGATATATGGTAGTATCTAATACCTGCTAGTATCTGATATATGGTAGTATCTAATACCTGCTAGTATCTGATATATGGTAGTATCTAATACCTGCTAGTATCTGATATCTGGTAGTATCTAATACCTGCTAGTATCTGATATATGGTAGTATCTAATACCTGCTAGTATCTGATATATGGTAGTATCTAATACCTGCTAGTATCTGATATATATGGTAGTATCTAATACCTGCTAGTATCTGATATATGGTAGTATTTAATACCTGCTAGTATCTGATACCTGCTAGTATCTAATACCTGCTAGTATCTGATATATGGTAGTATCTAATACCTGCTAGTATCTGATATATATGGTAGTATCTAATACCTGCTAGTATCTGATATATGGTAGTATCTAATACCTGCTAGTATCTGATATATGGTAGTATCTAATACCTGCTAGTATCTGATATATGGTAGTATCTAATACCTGCTAGTATCTGATATATGGTAGTATCTAATACCTGCTAGTATCTGATATATGGTAGTATCTAATACCTGCTAGTATCTGATATATGGTAGTATCTAATACCTGCTAGTATCTGATATATGGTAGTATCTGATACCTGCTAGTATCTGATATATGGTAGTATCTAATACCTGCTAGTATCTGATATATGGTAGTATCTAATACCTGCTAGTATCTGATATATGGTAGTATCTAATACCTGCTAGTATCTGATATATGGCAGTATCTAATACCTGCTAGTATCTGATATATGGTAGTATCTAATACCTGCTAGTATCTGATATATGGTAGTATCTAATACCTGCTAGTATCTGATATATGGGTTAGTATCTAATACCTGCTAGTATCTGATATATGGTAGTATCTAATACCTGCTAGTATCTGATATATGGTAGTATCTAATACCTGCTAGTATCTGATATATGGTAGTATCTAATACCTGCTAGTATCTGATATATGGTAGTATCTAATACCTGCTAGTATCTGAAATATGGTAGTATCTAATACCTGCTAGTATCTGATATATGGTAGTATCTAATACCTGCTAGTATCGGATATATGGTAGTATCTAATACCTGCTAGTATCTGATATATGGTAGTATCTAATACCTGCTAGTATCTGATATCTGGTAGTATCTAATACCTGCTAGTATCTGATATATGCTAGTATCTGATATATGCTAGTATCTGATATCTGGCTGAGTTTATGAGATTTTGGGATCTTTGCTCTCAGAGCAGAATATAGTTGTATCTCTGAGAATATCAGAGATACAACCTCACAGCTGTCTGCAGAGATCGATATCGGTTTATATCAGAAATTAAAAGTTGGACAATATCAGCATGTCAGATATCGGTAAAAAGCCAATTTTGAACACCCCTAATAATAATAATAATGGTAATAATAATAATAAAGAATTATTATAGATGTCTGATATTATCGGCCGGCCAATATCATTGGCTGATATCAGCATTAAAAATGTGATATCGGTACATATTGATATCGTTATTCGGACCGATATTTTTACTGTTGTATTGTGCAAGATCTTGTTGTTCCAAGTCACTGTTATTCTTCATAAGTATTAACGAGCGATATTCATTATCATTGGCCCACCAATATTATCAGCTGATATTGGCATTAAAATGTGGTATCAGAAAATATAGGTATCGGGGGTTTTTTGGACCGATATTTTTACTTTCTTGGAGCACAATATAGTTGTATCTCAGAATATGAGAGATTCAACCTCACAGTTGTCTGCAGAGATCGATATCAGTTGTTATTGGAAATTAAGAGTTGAACAATATCGATATCTTGGGTATCTATGAAAAAAGCCAATATCAAACATCCCTAATAATAATGATGATGATTATTAGAGATGTCTGATATTATTGGCTTACCGATGATATTGTCTGATATCTACATTAAAATGTGATATCAATAAATATAGGTATCAGGGTTTCTTTGGACTGATATTTTTACTTTTTAGAGCAGAATATAGTTGTATTCCTTAAAAAATTAGCGATACAACCTCTCAGTTGTCTGCAAAGATCGGTGTAGGTTGATATCGGAAATTACCAGTTGGACAATATTGGTATATCTGATATCGGTACAAAGCCAGTATCGAACATCCCACTTAATAACTTTGTTTATGCGGTAATGCAAACCGCAGTGTTAAAAACTGAACATGTTATATTCACAGATTAATGTCTTGACATCCTGAATAGAAATTTAAAATAAAAATCTTAAATTTTCTTGCGAAATGTAGACTTTTTATTTATTAACTTAATGATCTTGCAGCCCCCAGAATGATCCCCCATGAGGTCCCTGACCCCCAGTTTGAGAACCACTGTTCTAAGTTCCAGTTGGCGTCTGTGTACGTTCCTCCAGGTCAGCAACGAGGTCGCCATCCTGTCGAACGAGTACGGCTCCAACCGCTACGCCGCCTTCCTCACCGGCCTCGGCAAGCTGATCCACCTGAAAGACTGCGACCCCGACCAGATCTTCCTGGGAGGGCTGGACCAGTACGGGGACGACGGGGAGTTCACCTACTGCTGGCACGACGACATCATGCAGGGTGAGTGTGCGACTGTGACGGGGGGGTTGTTGGGTCGTGCTGGCGTGTAAATGTAAATGCGACCGTGCCTCTGCAGCCATCTTCCACATCGCCACGCTGATGCCGAACCGTGAGAGCGACCGGGGCTGCTGCAACAAGAAGCGACACATCGGCAACGACTTCGTCATGGTGGTGTACAATGACTCCGGGGAGGAGTACAAACTGGGCACGATCAAGGTAGGTGCGCTGAAACGGGCGTGAAACACCTGCAGGGTGCGTTCTGCTCCTCATCACACTCTTCCTCTCTGTCCTGTAGGGTCAGTTTAACTTCGTAGAAGTCGTAATTAAACCTCTGGATTATGAATGTAACCTCGTTACCCTCCAGTGCCGCAAAGGTAAGTCAGTCTGAACGTTCTTCTGTTCATGCTAGGGATGGTCATATCGATACCCTGGAGTCGATACTTTGATACCAGCCAGACAAAATATCAGACTCGATACTTTTTTGAGTATTCTGATACCACTGTACAGATACAACAAAACATTCAACTTTTTTCCACTTTTGAGAGTTTTAGGCAATAAAATGATGAACGCAGCCAGATTCTAGTTTCTGTATCACATGATGGTGGTAGCCTATCAGATTCTAGCTTCTGTATCACATGATGGTGGTAGCCTATCAGATTCTAGCTTCTGTATCACATGATGGTGGTAGCCTATCAGATTCTAGCTTCTGTATCACATGATGGTGGTAGCCTATCAGGTTCTAGCTTCTGTATCACATGATGGTGGTAGCCTATCAGATTCTAGCTTCTGTATCACATGATGGTGGTAGCCTATCAGGTTCTAGCTTCTGTATCACATGATGGTGGTAGCCTATCAGATTCTAGTTTCTGTATCACATGATGGTGGTAGCCTATCAGATTCTAGCTTCTGTATCACATGATGGTGGTAGCCTATCAGATTCTAGCTTCTGTATCACATGATGGTGGTAGCCTATCAGATTCTAGCTTCTGTGTCACATGATGGTGGTAGCCTATCAGATTCTAGCTTCTGTATCACATGATGGTGGTAGCCTATCAGATTCTAGCTTCTGTGTCACATGATGGTGGTAGCCTATCAGATTCTAGCTTCTGTGTAACATGATGGTGGTAGCCTATCAGATTCTAGCTTCTGTATCACATGATGGTGGTAGCCTATCAGATTCTAGCTTCTGTGTCACATGATGGTGGTAGCCTATCAGATTCTAGCTTCTGTATCACATGATGGTGGTAGCCTATAAGATTCTAGCTTCTTTGTCACATGATGGTGGTAGCCTATCAGATTCTAGCTTCTGTGTCACATGATGGTGGTAGCCTATCAGATTCTAGCTTCTGTATCACATGATGGTGGTAGCCTATCAGATTTTTGTTACTCATCAATATAATTTATTATTGTTTAAAAGTATTTCTTTCCAGTACTTCTGTTCTCTAGTTTTACTTATATCTAATATTATTCTTACATTCAAGATATTAATGCAAACTGTAAAATGATGTGATCTTGTTTTTTATCTGTATCGGTATTGATATCGATTACAATTATCAGAAAGTGCTGGTATCGTACCGACCATCCCTCGTTCATTCTGTCGTCGCTCTGCCTCAGATCTGGAGGGATTAGTCGACACGACGGTGGCGAAGATCGTTTCAGACCGTAACCTTCCTCTCTTAGTCAGGCAGATGGCTCTCCATGCAAACGTGAGTCTGCTTCCTCTGACCTCTGACCTTTGACCTTCACAGGAACACGCCTTTACTTTCCCGCTCTGATCTCTGCAGATGGCTTCGTTGGTTCATCAGTACAGAGCGAACCCATCGGACGCTTACGCTTCCAAGTGGCTGGCGAGATTACGACACATAAAGCGGATCAGGACCAGAGTACGAACCCCGGAAGCAGAAAGCAGGAGTGGAGGATGTGTTTGATGTTGTGTAGATTCAAACCTGCGGTTTTTCCTTCGTCTGCTTCAGGCTCAGGAAGACATCCAGTCCCGCTCGGCTCCCGGCATCTCGCTGACCCAAGGACACGCTCCGCAGAGCAAGTCGTTCCAGCAGAGCGCGGCGGCCAACCCGGAGGCCTCGGGCCAGAGGAAGAGGCTCGTGTCCACCGTGGATGATTTCACAGATTTCGTTTGATATGTTTCATGTGCTGGCTGACACGCTCACACACACACACACACACACACACACACACACACACACACATACGCACACACACGGACGCACACAGACGGGGTGTGATTGTGTGTAAATGTGTGTGTGTAATAAAAATTGATGATATAAAAACGTTTGAAATTCTGGGTTATGATCTTTGTTGCTCAGAAGACAGAAAATTCCTTTTGTGCTTCATCTGTAATGTTTGATTTCACACACACAGCACATCACACACAGAATTCGGGACACGAAACAGTTTTTTTTAACTGACTTGGAGAATAAAGTCGTAATGGGGTCTACGCACAGCTCCACTACTGCCTGACACTTAAGGCAGCTTCTTCGTTTCCTGTCTTTCATTACTGGATGAACTGATTAATCCAGGTGTGTCTGGCCAGTAGGGCTGCAAAATTAATCGTTAAAAAATCGTGATCTCAATTCACACATACATGTGATCTCATTTTTCTACCCACCACAATTCTGAAGCATTTTTAATCACAGGCTAATCATGAGCTAATCACGAGCTGCATCACAAATAAGTTTCCATTCTTCACAGATTTTTTTTTTCAAGCGCCCTCAAACGCAGCAATGCCATTGCCTCCCCACCCCCTAACCAATGGTAAAACTTCAACAGTGGAGCAAGCCCACCTGCAGTTAGCTGGTTTTCCAAAAAGTGAGCGAGGCGAGAGTTGAAACTGAGGACAGCTCTATAGCTGGTTAGGAGGTTAAATGGGGGAAAAAAAATCGTGATTTCAATTTTAAGCAAAAAAATCGTGATTCACATTTTTCCCAGAATCGTGCAGCCCTACTGGCCAGTTACTGAGATCAGACACACCTGGATTAATCAAGTCGTCCAATAGAGCCCATTGTGCAAGAAAAGTGATTTCACAAGAATAAAGTCACAAGTTTACAAGAAAAAGACATTTTATCCGATCAGTCCACTTTATTTATAAAACACATTTAAGTCAGAACGTTTCCAAAGTGTTTCACATCAAAATATCCAGCAATAAATATGTAATAAAATTAAAATGAGTAAAAAGTGTTGCTCTGTATAGCTCCACCAGCTCTTATTAAAACAGGAAAAAGTTAAATATATATTTAGAGAGATATTGTATTTTACACAGAAATAAAATAAAACTATTTTAAAAATAGTTATTTTACAAGAATAAAGTCATAAATGTACAAAAATTGTCATTTTTTAAATTAAAGCTGTAAATTTACAAAAATTATAATTTTGAAAGAATAAAGTTGTAAATTCAAGAATAAATGTAGTTCTATGGCAAAAAAAGTTTACAAGAATAAAGTCATGACTTTGTAGAAGTCTGCTTGGGCATTTGCCTCCGTGACCCGACCTCCCATAAGCGGCGGAAGAGGGTACGGTACTTTAGAGAACAAAGTAAATTTGACAAGAATAAAGTCAAATTTGAGAGGAAATTCTATATTTACGAAAAATGTTTGTGGTTTTGTGAGAATAAAGTTGGAAATTTATGAATATTCTCGTAATTTATCTTGTAAATTTACAAGAAGTCATGAATTTATTAGAATTGCGTCGTAAATTTGAGAATAAAGTTATTTACAAGAATAGTCATTTTATGTGAATAAAGTTGAAAATCTACAAGAATTAAGTCAATTTTTGAGAACAGTTATACATTTAAATGGTAATTTTATGAGAATCAGGTCGTTATTTACAAGAATTAAGTAAATCTACAAGAATTAAGTAATTTTTTAAAAAAAGTTATAAATTTACCAAAAAAAAGGGGGGAAAGGTGGTCATTTTGCAAGAATAAAGTTATTTACAAACAAAGTCGTAATTTTAGGAGAAAATGTTATTTTACAAGAATAAAGTCTGAATTTTTAGAATAGTCATCAATTTACGAGAATGGGCTGTTTGCACGACTCCAGTATTTCCTGAACTTCAGACCTTTGCTTCCTCTTTCATTACTGATCAATCCAGGTGTGCCTGACCTCAGTAACTGCTCACACACACCTGGATTAATCCAGATTTGTTTTTTGTTTGGTTTTTGAATGTCAGAAATGTATATTTGTGGATGTTGAGCTGTTATATTGGCTTCCCTGGTGAAGATAAATCATTGAAATGGGTATATACACTGCCCGGCCCAAAAAAAAGGTCGCCAACAAAAAAAGGTGAAACCTTTCACATGTGGTTGGAGCCTTTAGCTTTGATGGCGGCAGCATTCGCTGTGTTTCCAGAAGCTTCTGCAATGTCACCAGATTTATTTGCATCCTGTTGCATCAATTTTTCACCAAGATCTTGATGATGATTGTAGAGTCTGACCACAGCACATCCCAAAGATTCTCAATGGGGTTCAGGTCTGGACTCTGTGGGGGCCAATCCATGTGTGAAAATGATGTCTGATGATCCCTGAACCATCTTTCACAATCTGAGCCCGATAAATTCTGGCACGCTCATCTTGGAATATGGCCGTGCCATCAGGAAAGAAACATCCATTGATGGAATAACCTGCTCATTCAGTATATTCAGGTATCAGCTGACCTCATTATCTGAGCTCATACTGTTGCTGAACCTGGACCTGAGCAACTGCAGCACCCCCAGATCATCACACTGCCCCCACAGGCTCATACAGTAGCACTAGGCGTGATGCTGCATCACTTCATCTGCCTTTCCGGCCACATTTCTTCCTGGAAGACGATGGTCCACCATCCTTCCAGTTTTTCAGAATGCGTTGGACTTTTCTGAACCCAGTTTTAGTAGTTTCTGCATCTCCTTAGATGTTTTCACCTCTTCATGCCAATGATCTGACCCTTCTCAGACAGACCAACATCTTTTCCACGACCACGGACGTGTCTTTCCACATGGTTGTTTAGGAAATGAGAAGCAACTCATTGCACCAGTTGGGGTTAAATAACTTGTTGCAGCTGAAAGATAATCGCCCATCATGTAATTATCCAATAGGAGGCTCCGACCTGTTTGCTTAGTTACATCCAGGTGGCGACTTTTTTGGGGGCCAGGAAGTGTATTTGTTTATTGTTAAGTTGCCTAATAATTCTGTTTGCCTAATAAACCTGATATAGGGTGATGATGTCATTAGACCACACCCCTTCTGATTACAGAGATGCACATCACCTGATATGCTTAATTGGTTGTAGCTTTGGGCCGATACAGCTTGGAGTAAGACAACATGCATAAAGAGGATGATGTGGTCAAAATACTCATTTGCCTAATAATTCTGCACTCCCTGTATTAGGAGTAATAAATTGATGAATGCCTCCTCTGAATGGTCCATAACTGATAAGCCTTCGCTGCTGTGTGTTCAGGTTGGTCATGATGGTGGTACGTGGAGAGCTGGATGTTTCCTCAGGTGGTGCACGCTGTAAAAAGTTGGAGAAATCTGCCATAAATCATTTCACTGTCCACAATTCAGCCGTCAAATCCTTTATTTGACATTGTCAAGTGCAAAAGCATGACAAGTGCTACAACTGCAGATACGGAGGAGATACATGGAAGCATAAACGTGTTTTCAGGGACTGTCGCCCAAAAACAGGACGATGGGGAGGAACACATGAGCTTTGGCACTACGCTGTTACAGAGCGGGAATATGAGGGCGAGCTGCTTTACGCAGCATTTATGCTGCTTTACGCAGCATTTATGTCGTCAAACATTACACGGGTTCAAATCTTTGGCTGTTGTGCTTCAGTTAAACCAGAGAATGTAAAAGTTTGGAGTTTGCAACACCAGTGCTTGACCTACACGTACGTCACCGAGCACAATAATACAGACCAGAAGCAGCAGAAATATACATCACACGGAGCAAATATATACAGAAATGTACACGTGAAACACAGGAGGGATGTTTGCAAGAGGACGGAATGAAACAGATTAAATCTGGCTGTTTAAAAGTAAAGTAAACGATCTCTGAACGTGTCCTCTTTCAGCACGTTAACTACCAAACACCCCTGTGTTCATCTTCATTCATATCTCACCCAGTTTTGGTTTTCCTGGAATTTTCTCCAGGTTTATAAGGAGAGGGTGGGTTCCCTGAGATTTGCCCACTGGACAACAACATTACAAACAAACAAACAACCGCTCGCTACTGCTGCAACAGTACTGTAGTAATACTTACAGGAATACTTCTTTTACGCTGCAAACAACTAAAACTTGACACACGAGAGTTAAATATGGTGTTTATCAGCTCCATCAGGAAAATAAAGTGCAATGAATTACTCAGGATGCATAAATGATGCAAAAGCTTTGGCAGCATTTCTGGTTACGATAAAAGTGTGAGTGAAGCTTTTTTCTTGTCTGCACACCGAGCTTATTACTTTACACCACATTTCATATTCAAATACAACAATCTACGACAGAACAAAAGTGCTTTTTAACTGCCTCCGTAGTAGGGATGGAAATACCGATACCATGGAGTCGATACCAGCCAGAAGAAATATATTCGATACTTTTTAAGTATGAAGATACCACTGTACAGATACCATAATGGTGGTAGCCTATCAGATTCTAGCTTCTGTATCACATGATGGTGGTAGCCTATCAGATTCTAGCTTCTGTATCACATGATGGTGGTAGCCTATCAGATTCTAGCTTCTGTATCACATGATGGTGGTAGCCTATCAGATTCTAGCTTCTGTATCACATGATGGTGGTAGCCTATCAGATTCTAGTTTCTGTATCACATGATGGTGGTAGCCTATCAGATTCTAGTTTCTGTATCACATGATGGTGGTAGCCTATCAGATTCTAGCTTCTGTGTCACATGATGGTGGTAGCCTATCAGATGTCATGATGATGCTGCTACCGTTAGCGATGATGATGATGTTTTGGTATCTTTCAGTACTTTGATTTAGGTTATTTCACAGTACATTTTGGTAAATTTATAATATTAAATATGCGTGAGATCCTGGGTTCAAATCCCGGACGAGCCCCCAACTTGTCACTACCCAGGTGGTGGGCCACACCTACTGGGGCTGTCATACTATTACATTTTATATTTGAACATTTTCTACTGAATACATGTAAATAATCTTAACCTGTACTGAAGTTTTTTGAAAACTAAATATTTTTTAATCTTATTTTTGTTTAATTTACTCATCAATATAATTTATCATTGTTAAAAGTATTTCTTTCCAGTACTTCTGTTCTCTTGTATTTACATGTAATATTACCTTTACAATCAAGATATTAATGCAAACTGTAAAATGATATGATTTTCTTATTGGTATCGATGGAAAAAGTACCATAATCTACCGGTGTGGTATCGCCCATCCCTACTTCATAGTGACAAAAAACACAATGAAAGTTTCCAGAGGAGACAAAGAGTCACTGTAGCTTCATGAAAGGCAGCACAGGTTACGTAACGCTTTACCTTTGTTAGTACGTCGTTGCTCTGCCTCGTCCTTCTACATTTTTGTCTCTTTCTCATCCGTCCACACATCTGTGGACGAGACATTTCATGACCTGCACCCTGAAGAGCTGGCTGCCGGTTTCCCAGCAGCGTGGTGAGTTCGTGTGTGTCCTCGTACCTCAGCGGGCCGAAGCGTACCACACATTAGCTGATATGTATCTACAGTGTTCTAGGACTGGGAAAAAATATCAATACACTGAAATATCACAAGATTTTCATCTGCAGGCTTCATATTGATATTTAAAAACGTGATATTGATCTATTTTACCAACGAAATCTTGCGAGATTTTACAAAAACCTGCAAGATTTTTTGACAGAACAACAAAATCTCGCAAGATTTCATTGTTCCCTTACAAATTCTTGTGAAATTTCACAAAAACCCACAAGATTTCGTTGTTAGAAATCTTGTGGGTTTGGAAATCTAAAAACCCAGGAAATTAAAAAGAAAAAACCCGGGGGATAACTCCAAAACTTAATAAAACCGAGAAAAAAAAAAGAGAATACCCACCTAACAGAACGTAATTTTGCGAGATTTAACAAAAACCCGCAAGATTTTGTAACAGAACGAAATCTTGCGAGATTTAATCATTCTCTTATAAAATCTCACGAGATTTTGTAACAGAATGAAATCTCGCGAGATTTAATCATTCTCTTAAAAAAATTTGCTAGATTTTACAAAAACCCACAAGATTTCATAACAGAACGAAATCTTGCGAGATTTAACAAAAACCCGCAAGATTTTGAAACAGAACGACAAAATCTAACGAGATTTCATTAGTAAAATAGATCAATGTCGCATTTTTAAATATCAATATGAAATCTGCCCATGAAAACATCGCGATATTTTGGTGTATTGATATTTTTTCCCCGCCCTACAGTGTTGTGTACGTGTTGACCTGCATGTGCCTGCAGGCGACCTGGACGGGCCGCGAGCACCGTCGCCGGCCAGAACGTGAACTATTACAACGTGTCGGAAGCGTTTTTGGTCTCAGAGATTTACAGAAAAGTCCGTCTGTCCTCGTGAGCACGTGCGTGTGCTCTTGTCGGTGACCTCCAGGGTCACGTGGCCACGGACTCACGTTTTTGGAGCAGAGTCGTGTTCCTTGTTGAATTTACGTTATCACCTGGTGACCTGCACCGAGTGGAAACCTGGACGCGTGATTGGTTGTTTAAGCTTCATTTTGCTGCTCTCTGATTGGCCCGTACTGCTGCTTTCTTAGGGCTGGGAAAAAAATATGGATACAGTGAAATATCGTGATATTTTCATCTGCAGATTTTTATATTGATATTTAAAAACGGGACATTAATCTACTTTTGCGACAAAATCTCACAAGAATTCATCGTTCTTTTACGAAATCTCGCCAGATTTCACAAAAACTGGAAGATTTCGTAACAGTACAAAATCTCAGATTTCAGAACAGAACGAGGAAATCTTGCGAGATTTCATTTCTCTCTTGCGAAATCTTGAGATTTCACAAAAACCTGCGAGAGTTCAGTGTTCTCTTACTCTCTTACAAAATCTCGAAAGATTTCACGCAAACCCGCGAGATTTTGTAACGGAACAACGAAATCTCGCTTGATTTCACAAAACCCCGTGAGATTTCATAACAGAATAAAATCTTGCCACATTTCATTATTAAAATAGATCGATACTGTGTTTTTAAACATTGATATGATATCAGCATATAAAAATATCGCGATATTTCAGTGTATCGATATTTTTTCCCAGCCCTACTTCTGTTCCCCCATCGTCTCCTGGGTTTAGAGGGGGGCGGGGGCAGAACCAGCTGTCCCCGCCCCCTCCCGTCCTTAACCCGGGTTCTGCTGGTCCCTCTGGGGGGGTGGGGGGTCCTGACCCGGTCTACGTCGGGTGCACCTTGTTTTTAAGCGGCGGGGGTTTCCGCTTCCTCTTCCGTGTGGGGAGGGTGGTGGTATGAGCCGGATGGTTGAACAGGCTCGAGGAAGGGAGGGGGTCTCTGTCAGTGGGGGGGTCCCAGTCTCGGGCGATGGGGGGTGGGGCCAGGGGTGGGGGGCAGGGACGAGGTGGGACCTCGTGGGGCTGGAGGCGTTTTGGGTGGTTGGACATAGGGAGGGGGGCTGGGGCAGGCGTGGACGTGCTGACCGGAGGTCTGGCTGGGGACTGGTGGGTGGGGGGGTGTGCAGATCCGGGTCTGGGCTTCAGGAAGGGACCGGGTGTTGGGGCGGGGGTCTTTCTGGGGTTGACGCCTCCACATTCCTTCAGAAGTTCTCGTCTCTCCGTCTTCTTCTCCGTCCTGCCCCCCGACTCTTCTCTTTTCTGGTCTTTTTCTCCCTCTTGTCCTCCGCCCTCCCCCTCTGCCTGACCTCGCCCCTCCCTCCCTGACCGTCGTCCCCCTTTTCTCTCCCCCTCTGCCTCCGTTTCCTCTGGGCTCGCTCCAGTTTGCACTCCGTGTGGTACAGGTCCTCCGTTGCCATGGTGACGCGGTCCAGCTGCTGCAGCAGGGCGTCCAGGGTGGGGAGGAGTCTCCTCAGAGAAGCTTCTGTCTCCGCCCGCTCCCTCCAGCTGGTCCCCCCCACCAGCCCGAGCCCCAGGCTGACCCCCGGAGCCTCCGTCAGGCTGCAGGGGCTGGAGGAGGTGGGGTGCCAGGACGCCTCGGAGCCGGCGTCCACGCTGTCCGGGGTGGGGGGGGAGTCGGGGCTGTCCAGTGGGGGCAAGCAGAGGGATTTACAGTCACTGGTGGAGGAGGAGCGGGAAGGGGGGAGCTCCATGCCCTCGAAGCGCACTTTGTGACGAAACTGAGCAGGAAAGGAGACAAGAACAGAGGATGAGACGGATTAGACCGGGGGCTCTCATACCGGGGGCTCCCAGACCGAGGGCTCTCATACCGGGGGCTCCCAGACCGGGGGCTCCCAGACCGGGGGTCAGAGGAAAAAACAAAAATAGGGGCTGCATTTATCATTTATAAATTTGGGGTGGGTTTATTTTTATTTATTGCAGTAATAACTATGTTGTTACTCATACTGTACATAATAAAGGTGACAGCTGCAAGTTTAATTCCTCCCCGCCACCAGGTGTCCCACTTGCTTATTCAATTACCATAGCAACAGTACAGAACCGGCTAACCATTAATTAGCATTAGGAAATGTTTAAGTGTTCGGGAGGAAAGCGACAACCTCCCTGGGGGGCTTTTGAGCCTCTTTGCTGCCTTCATCATCATCCTGATTCATTTTTTTTCTGCTTGAATTTGAGAAATGTAGGAAGATGCTATTTCTACACACGGCAACCAAGCTAATGCTAATGGCACAAAATCCTTTATGGTAGGTGTTAGCATGCTAACTGGAGGTGAATCATTTTTTTTTTATTCAAATCTTGTCTACAAATCTATATTACACACATGACCCACACACACACACACACATATATATATATATATATGTATATATATCAAATCAAATCTACTTTATTCATCCTAGAAGGGAAATTCAGTATTGTAAAAGCTCACTTTTTTTTTTTTTTTTTAAATAAACAAAAAAGTCAGTCATTCTTGTTCTTTAGGGTGATGGTTGCTGGCAGGAATGAATTTCTGTATCTCTCCGTCCTACAGCGAACCTGACGCAGCCTCCCACTGAACACACTCTGTTGATTCTTCACCGTGTTGTGGAGAGGAGGAAGAATCCTCCATCATCTTCATCAGCTTGTGCAGCATTCTTTTCTGAACGATCATCTCCAGCGGCTCCAGAGTTCTCCCCAGCACAGAACCAGCTTTCTTGATCAGCTTGTTTAGTTTCTTCAAGTCTCTGATTCTGATGCTGCTGCCCCAGCAGATGCTGCAAAGCTAATTGCACTTTCCACAACAGACTTGTAGAAGATCTGCAACATCTTTTTGCAGACATTAAATGATCTCAGCTTCCTTAAGAAGTAGAGTCTGCTCAGACCTTTCTTGTAGATGTAGTCACTGTTGCATTTCCAATCGAGTCTGTTGTCCAGCTGAACTCCAGGTATTTGTAGTTCTCTACCACCTCCACCTCCTCTTCCAGGATGTAGACAGGACTATGCTGCTTATTCTTGCTCCTCCTGAAGTCAACAATCATCTCTTTAGTCTTGCTGGTATTTAAGATGAGCTGATTGTTACCATTTCACAAACTGACTGACCAGTTCCCTGTACTCGGCTTCTTGTCCATCACTGATACACCCCACAACTGCAGAGTCATCAGAGTATTTCTGCAGATGACAGGATCAGAGTTGTACTGGAAGTCTGAGGTGTACAGTGTAAAGAGGAATGGTGAGAGTACAGTTCCCTGTGGTGCTCCAGTGCTGCTGACCACCATCTCAGACACACAACCTTTCAGTCTCACAAACTGTGGTCTGTTTGTGAGGTAGTCGTAAATCCAGGTGGTTGTGGAGGATCCACCTGGAAGTTATGGAGCTTCTCACATAGCAAAGCAGCTGAATAGTATTAAAGGCACTTGAAAAATCAAAGAACATGACCCTCAAAGTGCTGCCTGACTGGTCCAGATGAGAGTGGGCTCTCTGAAGCAGGAAGATGATGGCGTCTTCAACCCCAAGGCCATTACGATATGCAAACTGTAATGGGTCCTGAAAGGTGTTGACTTGCTTGTAGAGGTGAGCCAGTAAGAGTCTCTCCAGGACTTTCATGATGTGAGATGTCAGAGCAACTGGTCTGTAGTCATTTGGTTCTGGTTCTGGTTCTGGTCTGTAGTCATTTGGTTCAGCTGGTTGTGGTTTTTTAGGGACAGGAACAAGACAGGATGTTTTCCACAGCACAGGAACTCTGTTCTGTCTCAGGCTGGTGTTAAAAAGGTGCTGGAGAACCGGACATAGTTGTTCTGAGCAGGTCTGGAGAACTCTGGGACTGACACCATCTGGACCTGCAGCCTTGTTCCGGTTCAGTTTCTCTAGTTGTTTCTTGACCTGGTCACAGGAGACAGTCAGGCTGGAGGTGGAGACAGAGGAGGTCTCAGGATGTCCTGATGTGGAGACAGATGAGGTCTCAGGATGTCCTGATGTGGAGACAGATGAGATCTCAGGATGTCCTGATGTGGGGGGAGAGGAGGCTGTGTTCAGGTCCATGACTGAGGTGCAGGGTGACAGAGTGGAGGTGGGACAGAAAGCTGTGGGCTCATGGAGGGTGTGTGGTGTGCTGGGTTGTCGGCAGGGGGGAACTGAACCTATTGAAGAACATGTTCAGTTCGTTAGCTCTGTCCAGACCTCCATCAGTCTGGTCCCCCTTTAACTTAAAGCCAGTGATCTTCTTCATTCCCGACCACACATCCCTCACATTGTTCTGCTGGAGCTGCTCTCCAACTTCTTCCTGTAGTCCTCCTTCACTTCTTAGTCTGTGTTTTCAGTTGTTTTTGTTTGGTCTTCAGTAACTCCCTGTCTCCATCCCTGAAAGCTTTCTTTTTGATGTTCAGCAGCTTTTTCAGGTCACTGGTGATCCAGGGTTCGTATATATATATATATATATATATATAGATGCATACTGGTAACAACTAATCAACCCTAAGCCAGAATGGTTTCCGTGATTGAACCGTTTAACCAACTATCCCACCCAGTGCGTAGAAGAAAAAAAATGAAAAGGTGGTGGTAAATAAATAAAAAACATAAAAAAAACAAACAATTAGAACAAAATATATTATTGCTTAAATACAGAAAAAGTTGTAAAATCGAACAGCAGTTTGTTATTTTGGGGTGGGGGCTCAGACTTCCTGCCGTTCGTCCTGCAGCAGATGTGAAACAGGAGTTTACCTCTTTGGCCCGACTGAGTCCCATCCACATCTTGAGCCTTCGGAGGAACAGCTCCACCATCTCGTAGTCCTGCAGGTCCACGGCCGGCCGGTACAGCTCCGCTCGCGCTCGCCGGTAGTTCCTGAGCAGCACGGAGACGAGCAGCCACAGCAGCACCAGCCGAAGGACGGCGAAGCTGGTGTGGAACAGCAGCGAGGACACGGTGCTGGAGGGACCGATCACGGTCGCCGCGGGACGCCACGACGACAGGCCCCGCCCACTGGCGCCCAGCAACGACAGACAGGTGGACGTCACAGTGCTGTAGCCGTCCACGACCGAGCTGAAGAGCTGGATGGAAGAGAAGAGAACGAGAAACGTTTATTTAGATCAGGTAAAAGAGGGATGGAGACGGACAGCAACAACAAGGCCGATTAACCAACCTGGACCTGTTCCTGTTCCTGTATCTGTATCTGTACCTGTACCTGTACCTGTACCTGGACCTGTTCCATGACCTGGACCTGGACCCGTTCCTGTATCTGTACCTGTACCTGGACCTGTTCTCGTATCTGTATCTGGACCTGGACCTGGACCTGGACCTGGACCCGTTCCTGTATCTGTATCTGTACCTGGACCTGTTCTCGTATCTGTATCTGGACCTGGACCTGGACCTGGACCTGGACCCGTTCCTGTATCTGTATCTGTACCTGGACCTGTTCTCGTATCTGTATCTGGACCTGGACCTGGACCCGTTCCTGTATCTGTATCTGTACCTGGACCTGTTCTCGTATCTGTATCTGTACCTGGACCTGGACCTGGACCTGGACCTGGACCCGTTCCTGTATCTGTATCTGTATCTGTATCTGTATCTGGACCAGGACCTGTTCCTGTTCCTGTATCTGTATCTGTATCTGTATCTGTATCTGTATCTGGACCTGGACCTGGACCTGTTCCTGTATCTGTATCTGTATCTGGACCTGGACCTGTTCCTGTATCTGTATCTGTATCTGTATCTGGACCTGTTCTTGTATCTGTATCTGTATCTGTATCTGTATCTGGACCTGTTCTTGTATCTGTATCTGTATCTGGACCTGTTCCTGTATCTGTATCTGTATCTGTATCTGGACCTGGACCTGTACCTGTTCCTGTATCTGTACCTGGACCTGTTCCATGACCTGTATCTGTATCTGTATCTGTACCTGTATCTGTACCTGGACCTGTTCTCGTATCTGTATCTGGACCTGGACCTGGACCTGGACCCGTTCCTGTATCTGTACCTGTACCTGGACCTGTTCTCGTATCTGTATCTGGACCTGGACCTGGACCTGGACCTGGACCCGTTCCTGTATCTGTATCTGTACCTGGACCTGTTCTCGTATCTGTATCTGGACCTGGACCTGGACCTGGACCCGTTCCTGTATCTGTATCTGTACCTGGACCTGTTCTCGTATCTGTATCTGGACCTGGACCTGGACCTGGACCCGTTCCTGTATCTGTATCTGTACCTGGACCTGTTCTCGTATCTGTATCTGTACCTGGACCTGGACCTGGACCTGGACCCGTTCCTGTATCTGTATCTGTATCTGGACCAGGACCTGTTCCTGTTCCTGTATCTGTATCTGTATCTGGACCTGTTCTTGTATCTGTATCTGTATCTGTATCTGTATCTGTATCTGGACCTGGACCTGGACCTGTTCCTGTATCTGTATCTGTATCTGGACCTGGACCTGTTCCTGTATCTGTATCTGTATCTGTATCTGTATCTGGACCTGTTCTTGTATCTGTATCTGTATCTGGACCTGTTCTTGTATCTGTATCTGTATCTGGACCTGTTCCTGTATCTGTATCTGTATCTGTATCTGGACCTGGACCTGGACCTGTTCCTGTATCTGTATCTGTATCTGTATCTGTATCTGTATCTGGACCTGGACCTGGACCTGTTCCTGTATCTGTATCTGTATCTGGACCTGTTCCTGTATCTGTATCTGTATCTGGACCTGGACCTGTTCCTGTATCTGTATCTGTATCTGGACTTGGACCTGTTCCTGTATCTGTATTTGTATCTGTACCTGTACCTGGACCTGTTCCTGTATCTGTATCTGTATCTGTATCTGGACCTGTTCCTGTGTCTGTATCTGGACCTGGACCTGTTCCTGTATCTGTATCTGGACCTGGACCTGTTCCTGTATCTGTATCTGTATCTGTATCTGGACCTGTTCCTGTGTCTGTATCTGGACCTGGACCTGTTCCTGTATCTGTATCTGTATCTGTATCTGGACCTGGACCTGGACCTGGACCTGTTCCTGTATCTGTATCTGTATCTGGACCTGTTCCT
>JALJCO010000401.1:0-2500 GCA_023101725.1 Atherinomorus stipes
CAGCTTTATTTCTTTCCTCTGATGTTTCTGTATTGAAACGCTGCTGTTTGTTTTCAGCCTTCAGGAATAATCGTGTGTTTTCTGATTCCGTGTTTGCTGCTACATGACTTTGTGCACAGATTCCTGCTCTCTGTCTGCACCGTGCACGTTTGTTCCTCGTGTGCATGAGTGAGTTCCTCCTCCTGTCCTGTGGTCTGAATGTAATTCGGTCGGCCTTCTGTGTTTAACGCATCTCCTGTGTGTTGCAGAACCGTCTGGACATTAAGAACGGCTGCATTCTGCGTCTGACCAAGGCACCGGTGAGTCCGTCTCTGCCTCCTCATCCTCACACTCCTGTCCTCTGTTTGCATTCTGCAGTAGCAGGTCTGCAGGTCTGCAGCGGCGCTCCAGTCGTGCAGAAATGTCAGCGTTTCTGCAGAGGCTGAAATGAATCATCAGAATGGGAAAGTTTGTGGGGAAGCACACGCGAGGAACTTCAGGGTTCCCACCTGTCCGGGAGAACAGGGAAAATGATGGGCCCTTGTTCCAGTCATGGAAAATGAGAGAAAAAAGGAAAATGTCCTGGAAAATCATTTTTCTTCCCTCGCTTCTCTCTGACTTGTGGATGAACACGAACATTTTCCACCGGTCTGTTTCAACATTGAGCTGCAGCGTTTCTGTGCTTCGTCTCTGCTTCGGTATCGATCAGATACCTGGTGAATAAATTAATAGTATCGTCTATCAATGTCGATTTAGATACCGATACTCTTTAACAGGGCTGTCAAATCAACAGATTTATGCAGAGAGTATTCTGTGGAACTTAAAACTATTTTTAACTCATTATTGCATTTACAACATAATTATTTATATAATAAAAATCCAAATTCAGCGTTATTTCAATGAGAGAAGCAGAAGAAGAAGAAGTCGTCTGAGGCGACCTGATGCACGCTCTGGCATGTCGGGCCTTCAGTGGGCGGTGAAACTTCTCATCCACACATCCGATAAAAGCAGGAAACAACAGAAGCGCCGCGTGTCCGCGTGGACGGAGGAGCTGAGCATGATTCATACGATCTCTGGTCCTTCGCGGCATAAACGTCCTACAGAACCGGGTCCATGCGCTCTCAGACCCGACTGGATGACGTGATGGATGTCCAGACTCGCCTGCACCGGCAGAAAATCTCCCTCTGCAGGCCGTTGCCACATATTTGCCTTTTTACGCCCAAAAGTGTGTTACGGTGTAAATGAGAGGCCAGACGGCAGCAGGAGCGCTGTCCTGTAATCGGCCCTGATGTTCATGGAGGAGGAGGTTTTCACTTTCTACTGGTAAAACTGAGAATGAGGTCAAAATGAAACCGGATTTTCGTTTAGATTGATCTTCCAGCTTGATCACACTTCAATATACACATACAATACATAAAAAATATATAAAATATGAAAAGTTGTACAGTAATATGTTTACTGTATTTTTACAGTTGTAGAAATCCTAAAAACAGATGATTTATAGATACTAGATAGATATAGATAGATACTAGATAGACAGATACTGGATAGATTGATAGATACTAGATAGATGCTGGATAGATTGATAGATAATGATTTAGCACAGACATGACATCATCACTCAGATTTGAACTGCAGGTAAAGTCAGGAACATCTGTGACGTTTAATTTTCATCATCTGCTGACAAAGTGAAAATACTTTGATATAAAAATTATAAAAACGATATTAAAATCCTGCTGCTGGTATACGATACAGGGCCGATACTGGAAATGCAATATCGGCCCCAAATATTGGCAGGTTGTATCGGCTATCGGGTAATGAGAAAATATGGGTATCATTTCAAGTTCAGGTGTGACCACTTTTCTTCATGGCAGCAGCTTCGTCCCTTCGATGATGGCGGTCGGTCGTACTTTTTAATTTGATCTGTAACTACAAGGTTCCTCATCAGGCAAGAAATGACTGATAATTACGCCTTAGCCCGACACACCGATGAAAAAAGCTCCCTATTTTTCACAGCCCAATGTTGGCAAGTATGCACTAGTACTGATAATATCGATACTAACGTTGGTATCGTTATAATCGATATCTGTATGGATCCACCGACCATGAGGTTTGGAGACGAAATGCAGATTCAGATCTTCGTCCAGGATGAATTGTGGAAAAACTCGGACAAACCGGTTTCAGGAGCATCTTGTGTTTCTGACCGGTGGTGGGCGTCTGCTCTCTCTCCGTGTCTCGCCCCCCCTCCTGAACGCAGGGACGCTGTGCCTTGGACCTGTTCAAGGGCATCCAAAGCTCGGATGCAGGCGTGCGCTGCGACTCGCTGAAGGAACTCGCCGGCGTTTCCACCGACGTGACCTTCGCTCAGGAGTTCATCAGCCAGGACGGACACCTGCTGCTGGTCAAGATGGTGGAGGAGTCCAGCGAGTGAGTACTCTGCGTGGCACTTCTGCTTAGAAGTAAAGATACACTGCCTGGCCCAAAAAAAAAGTCACCACCGAATATAAGGTCATACCCCCTT
>JALJCO010000401.1:7500-23655 GCA_023101725.1 Atherinomorus stipes
GCTGCAGTTCCCCCCCCCCCCCCCCCCCCCCCCCCGCATCTCCTTAACTTGTGCGAGCGATTAAATATCCCGACAAATTGAAATGAAATTAACGAACAATGAATGCTCGAGCAGCTGCAATAAACATGGAGCAACTTGAAACAGTTGGCCTGTAATCAAACCAGTGTAGCAAATGTAGGCCTAATAATAATAATAGGCCTAAAATAGGCTGTTTTTCCCACCGTTTATTTAAAGTTCGAATATTAATTTTCACGTTCGAATCTTGGATTTTTATTAATATTCGAACATATATTCGAATTTAGAATATTCGTTGACAGCCCTAATGCGCACGCACACACACCCACGCACACACCCACGCACGCACACACGCACGCACACACACACACGCGCACACACTCTCACACCCACGCGCACACACTCACTCACCCACGCGCACACACTCTCACACCCACGCGCACACACACCCACGCGCTCACACTCACACACCCACGCGCACACACACACCCACGCACGCACACCCACGCGCTCACTCACACACACTCAGATGTGTGCATCATTGAAGCGATGCCAGCTCCGTTTGTGCGTGTCGGCCCTGCAGGAGCAACGTGATCATGACGCACACGCTGACGGGGTTCATGGAGCTGATGGATCACGGGATCGTTTCCTGGGAGAACCTCTCCACCATCTTCATCAAGAAGGTTCTTCATCCTCCTCCTCCTCCCCGCCAAGCTTTATATCAGCGGCTGTTCCTCACCGTTCCTGCTCTGCTTCCTACAGATCGCCGGCTTCGTCAACGCCAAGGCCACCGACGCCTCCATTCAGCAGGTGTCCCTGGACATCCTGGAGAGCATGGTTCTGAGCAGCCACAGCCTCTTCCTGCAGGTCAAGCAGGAGGTCACCATGGAGAGGCTGATCGCTCACCTGCAGGTGTAAGCAAAGATGGCCGCCGCCAGCTCGGTCTGCCGGGGTGTTCTGGAGTGTTTTAGGAATGTTCCTGAACGTTCCAGGAAGTTCTGGAGTGTTCCAGGAAGTTCTGGAGTGTTTTAGGAATTTTCCTGAATGTTCCAGCCAGACGGATCCTTCGGTCCCTGACAGGATCCGGTCTTCCCTGCCAGACGGATCCTTCGGTCCCTGACAGGATCCGGTCTTCCCGGCCAGACGGATCCTTCGGTCCCTGACAGGATCCGGTCTTTCCTGCCAGACGGATCCTTCGGTCCCTGACAGGATCCGGTCTTCCCGGCCAGACGGATCCTTCGGTCCCTGACAGGATCCGGTCTTCCCTGCCAGACGGATCCTTCGGTCCCTGACAGGATCCGGTCTTCCCGGCCAGACGGATCCTTCGGTCCCTGACAGGATCCGGTCTTCCCTGCCAGACGGATCCTTCGGTCCCTGACAGGATCCGGTCTTCCCGGCCAGACGGATCCTTCGGTCTCTGACAGGATCCGGTCTTCCCGGCCAGACGGATCCTTCGGTCCCTGACAGGATCCGGTCTTCCCGGCCAGACGGATCCTTCGGTCCCTGACAGGATCCGGTCTTCCTGGCCAGACGGATCCTTCGGTCCCTGACAGGATCCGGTCTTCCCGGCCAGACGGATCCTTCGGTCCCTGACAGGATCCGGTCTTCCTGGCCAGACGGATCCTTCGGTCCCTGACAGGAGCCGGTCTTCCCGGCCAGACGGATCCTTCTGTCCCTGACAGGATCCGGTCGTCCCGGCCAGACGGATCCTTCGTTCCCTGACAGGATCCGGTCTTCCCGGCCAGACGGATCCTTCGGTCCCTGACAGGATCCGGTCTTCCCGGCCAGACGGATCCTTCGGTCCCTGACAGGATCCGGTCTTCCCGGCCAGACGGATCCTTCGGTCCCTGACAGGATCCGGTCTTCCCGGCCAGACGGGATCCTTCGGTCCCTGACAGGATCCGGTCGTCCCGGCCAGACGGATCCTTCGGTCCCTGACAGGATCCGGTCTTCCCGGCCAGACGGATCCTTCGGTCCCTGACAGGATCCGGTCTTCCCGGCCAGACGGATCCTTCGGTCCCTGACAGGATCCGGTCTTCCCTGGTAGACGCAGAGGTGGAGACCTGAAAGCTTCTGATGAATATTGACAAATGTTTGAAGTATCGTCTTTGCCGGTCAGATATGGGTGATGAGACGTTGAGGTTTCCAGATGTGTAAACCGTGGAGCTTTTCAGGACATGCTGATGATGTTGGAGGTGATGATGTAAGCGGAGAACGTGGGTTTGCTGTCATGTTTCAGGACGAACCAGCAGATCCAGACCAAAGCCATGGCCCTGCTGATGGCGCTGCTGCAGACGGCCGGCGACTCGGACCGACAGGTGCTGTTTCCTACCACTGTCTCCACCTGCAGACCTGAACGTCTAACTCTGCTCCCGCTGACATCTTCCTGTCATCTTTAACGTCTCCAGCTGAGCCTCAGTGACCAGATAAACTGTCACGTTCAGCCGAGCTTTCACGCAGCATTTATTTAATTACACGTTCTTGAGAAAACAATTCAGAAACATAAAAGAAACAAATATATCACACGTGAAGGTGAGGCAGAAACCCATTACAGGCTTATTTCACAAGCCCACTGAGGAAAATTAAAATAAAATTAGAATAACAGTAATAAACCTAACAGTGCAGTGTGACACGTCAACAAAAATATAATCTGCTTAATTAAGATTATATTCAAACGTTGAGAAAAAGCGTAAAATTTCAGAACTGCACACGCTGAAAAACATAAAATGATCAATCAACCAAATTTATTTAACACTAAAGCTTCCTTCAGTGTCATTTTATATCTAAATAAAGACAAAAAATCAGTTAATAAATCGGAATTTGGATTCCATAATTGGACTCTGCGGTATTTTAATGAAAATTTCGTTCTCCCTCAGCCTCTGTCGGGCTCCCTCTGCCTCCATCCGGGTCCCTCGTCCTCCATCATCCTCCCTTTAGGCTTCTTCGGCCTCCCTCGTGGCTCTGTCGTCCTCCCTCGGCCTCCCTCAGGCTCCTTCGTCCTCCATCGTGGCTCTGTCGTCCTCCCTCGGCCTCCTTCGGCCTCTCTCGGCCTTTGTCGTGGCTCTGTTGTCCTCCCTCGGGCTCCCTCGTCCTTCGTCGGGCTCCTTCGGGCTCCTTCGGGCTCCTTTGGGCTCCTTCGGCCTCCTTCGGCCTCTGTGGGGCTACTACGGCCTCCCTCGGCCTCCCTCGGCCTCCATCGTGGCTCTGTTGTCCTCCCTCGTCCTCCCTCAGGCTCCTTTAGCCTCCGTCGGGCTCCCTTGGCCTCCGTCGTGGCTCCTTTGTCCTCCCTCGGGCTCCCTCATCCTCCCTCGGGCTCCTTCGTCCTCCCTTGGGCTCCCTCGTCCTCCATCATCCTCCCTTTAGGCTCCTTCGGCCTCCCTCGGCCTCCGTCGTGGCTCTGTCGTCCTCCCTCGTACTCCCTCAGGCTCCTTCAGCCTCCGTGGGGCTCCCTCGGCCTCCGTCGTGGCTCCTTCGTCCTCCCTCGGGCTCCCTCATCCTCCCTCGGCCTCCCTCGGGCTCCATCATCCTTCCTTTAGGCTCCTTCGGCCTCCATCGTGGCTCTGTCGTCCTCCCTCGGCCTCCTTCGGCCTCTCTCGGCCTTTGTCGTGGCTCTGTTGTCCTCCCTCGGGCTCCCTCGTCCTTCGTCGGGCTCCTTCGGGCTCCTTCGGGCTCCTTTGGGCTCCTTCGGCCTCCTTCGGCCTCTGTCAGGCTACTACGGCCTCCCTCGTCCTCCCTCGGGCTCCTTCGGCCTCCATCGTGGCTCTGTCGTCCTCCCTCGGCCTCCTTCGGCCTCTCTCGGCCTTTGTCGTGGCTCTGTCGTGGCTCTGTCGTCCCCCCACGGGCTCCCTCGTCCTTCGTTGGGCTCCTTCGGGCTCCTTTGGGCTCCTTCGGCCTCTGTCGGGCTACTACGGCCTCCCTTGTCCTCCCTCGGGCTCCTTCGGCCTCCCTCGTCCTCCCTCGTCCTCCCTCGTCCTCCCTCGGGCTCCTTCGGCCTCCCTCGGCCTCCCCCGGCCTCCGTTGTGGCTCTGTCCTCCTCCCTCGGCCTCCCTTGGGCTCCTTCGGCCTCTGTCGGGCTACTACGGCCTCCCTCGGCCTCCCTCGGCCTCCCTCATCCTCCCTCGGGCTCCTTCGTCCTCCCTCGTCCTCCCTCGGCCTCCCCCGGCCTCCGTTGTGGCTCTGTCCTCCTCCCTCGGCCTCCCTTGGGCTCCTTCGGCCTCTGTCGGGCTACTACGGCCTCCCTCATCCTTCCTCGGGCTCCTCGTCCTCCCTCGGCCTCCCTCATCCTCCCTCGGGCTCCTTCGTCCTCCCTCGGCCTCCCTCGTCCTTCCTCGGCCTTCCCCGGCCTCCGTTGTGGCTCTGTCCTCCTCCCTCGGCCTCCCTTGGGCTCCTTCGGCCTCTGTCGGGCTACTACGGCCTCCCTCGGCCTCCCAGACAGCTGGACAGGATCATCTCCTCTCGGACTCCAACCGTCTCAGCTTTCCTCCGGACAGTTGAGGCTTTCTGCCCGTCTGCTTCCTGCTCCTCTGTCCCTGCAGGAACAGTTCCTTCATTCATTCTTCCTCCTCCTCCTCGTCCTCTCTCCCGGCCTCTTGTTACTCGCATGCATGCACACACTTGTCTGCGTACAATAGGCCAACAGATCCAGCCTTCTTATCAGCAGGTTAGTGAACAAAGGCAGCTGAGTCAGAGAAGCCGGTACCATGCAGAGGTCAGAGTCCGTCCCTCCGAGCCTCGTCGGCTCTCCACCGCCCCCCCATGGTGGAGGTGCGTCTCTGCAGTCCTGCTAAACATCTCATGGTTCTCTCCTCTGTTTCCAGGAAATGTTTGCATTCCTGAACAAGAAGAATCTCCGTCAGTACATCTACAAGGTGAAGCTCGTCTCTCATGAAGGAAAAAGCTGATTAAACAGATGGGAAACAAGTTGGCCTTTTGCTTTCTTGCAGAACATCATCCACAGTTCTGGTTCGGTCCAGGACGAGATGGCCCACTACCTCTACGTGCTGCAGTCGGTTAGCCTGAAC
The DNA here is from genome assembly GCA_023101725.1 of Atherinomorus stipes. Taxonomy (NCBI): domain Eukaryota; kingdom Metazoa; phylum Chordata; class Actinopteri; order Atheriniformes; family Atherinidae; genus Atherinomorus; species Atherinomorus stipes. Next base: position 12,537 of record JALJCO010000401.1, read on the forward strand.
CACCTGGAGGCTCGCATGAGGACGCCGCTGGACTGTTACAGCCAGGTGAGCTCTGAGCTGACTCTCGAGCCGAGAGGCCGAGATTCCGGACCCGGAGCGCTGGAACAGGTCTGACCGCCGAAAGGACCTTCAAGGACCAGAACATGGTGGACAACCCGGTCCAGGAGCTGCTGGACACCTACACCGGGACAAAAACACTTTCAGGGACGTTTTAATGGAAAAATGATGTAAATGCAAATATTTTATAGTTGTATGACTGTTTATGCCGTTATAGTACCTGAATATGTGCATTTACAATCGTCACAAAATTATTCATACCCCCAATTACGGAAAAGGCTAAATTCACAAACAACAAGAAACTAATAGTAAATAAAAATTTACAAAATTATAATTTAATTAAATAAAATATTGTTTTTGAATTGTGGTTGGAAATAATATTTATCAAAAAACAAATGAACAAAACTGTGTGACATGTCAGAGCAGCTTCCCCATGAACATGGGCCAACATACCTGTCAGCAGGTGCAGACGTCTGATTGGACGTTACAGAAACACCTGATTGCAGTGATTGGCTCAAAGTGTTGCTCAATAACATTTTAGCTTCTGAGCCCCATCATGCTTGTTTACTTATTTTATTTTGTGTTTGTTTTTTATATTTCTGTTGAACCACAGTTCAGAATACTCATGATTTTAATAGAATTTTTATTCATCATCACTTTAGTTAATTTCAACTTATTTCACTGACAGATGATTTTCCTTCTTTAATTGGAGTCGAACCATTTTGAGGACGACTGGACATCATTTTGCCTTTAAAGGATAAGTTCCTTTTTTACCAACCTGGACCTTATTTCCAGGAGTTTCTACGTGCGTTTACTCACCGGTAAAGTTTCTGCAATCAATTTGAGTCCCTTGGAAGATTTTACGTTTAGTCGCTCTTCGGTGTCCAGTAATAACGGGAGAGACAGAGCAGCCTATCAGACATTATCTGCAGTCAAACTCCTTCATTTCATCAATACTTTCAGTAGAATGAATGAACGAATGAGTACTATTGTCCTGAGTCCAAATTTATCTTTCCGTTAGTTATCAGGGTTCTACACACTTTTCAGGGCCGCGCGTTCACGATGCGCTTCCATAGTACAGCTGAGACGATCAGCTGCTACCCAGACAACAACAAAAACAGTTAGGGAAACTCTGAAGTCTCGTCTTTGACCGAACAAACCGGCCATCAGCAAGCTGATAGAAAGGGCTTAATGAGCTGCAGCATCGGTCAGACAAAAACAACCCCCCCTATCCCCCCGCCCTGCAGGGATGACTGTGCTCAGGTTTTTACGGCAGTGGGGCTTTTCAAAATAAAACGGCAGACATAAAAACCTGAACTTGAACTCTGGTTGCAGCGTCTCTCTCCTTGAACTCGGGTTCACAGCATCTCTCTCCTTGAACTCATGTTGACGGCGTCTCTCTCGTTAAACTCGGGTTTATGGCGTCTCTCTCCATGAACTCATGTTGATGGCGTCTCTCTCCATTAACTCATGTTGACGGCGTCTCTCTCCTTGAACTCAGGTTGACAGCGTTCTTTCTGGAACTCCAGTTGACGGCGTCTCTCTCCTTGAACTCGGATTGGCGGCGTCTCTCTCCAACTCGGGTTAATGGCGTCTCTCTCCTTGAACTCGGGTTGACGGCGTCTCTCTCCTTGAACCCGGGTTGACGGCGTCTCTCTCCTTGAACTCGGGTTGACAGCGTCTCTCTCCTTGAACTCGGGTTGAGGGCGTCTCTCTCCTTGAACTCGGGTTTATGGCGTCTCTCTCCTTGAACTCATGTTGACGGCGTCTTTCTCCTTGAACTCATGTTGACGGCGTCTCTCTCCTTGAACTCGGGTTTATGGCGTCTTTCTCCATGAACTCATGTTGACGGCGTCTCTCTCCTTGAGCTCGGGTTGAGGGCGTCTCTCTCCTTGAACTCGGGTTGACAGCGTCTCTCTCCTTGAACTCGGGTTCACGGCGTCTCTCTCCTTGAACTCATGTTGACGGTGTCTCTCTCCTTGAACTCGGGTTTATGGCGTCTCTCTCCATGAACTCATGTTGATGGCGTCTCTCTCCATGAACTCATGTTGACGGCGTCTCTCTCCTTGAACTCAGGTTGACGGCGTTCTTTCTGGAACTCCAGTTGACGGCGTCTCTCTCCTTGAACTCTGGTTGACAGCGTCTCTCTCCTTGAACTCGGGTTGACAGCGTCTCTCTCCTTGAACTCGGGTTGAGGGCGTCTCTCTCCTTGAACTTGGGTTGACGGCGTCTCTCTCCTTGAACTCGGGTTGAGGGAGTCTCTCTCCTTGAACCCGGGTTGAGGGCGTCTCTCTGCTTGAACTCGGGTTGACAGCGTCTCTCTCCTTGAAGTCGGGTTGAGGGCGTCTCTCCTCCATGAACTCGGGTTAATGGCGTCTCTCTCCTTGAACTCTGGTTGACGGCGTCTCTCTCCTTGAACTCGGGTTGACAGCGTCTCTCTCCTTGAACTCGGGTTGACAGCGTCTCTCTCCTTGAACTCGGGTTGAGGGCATCTCTCTCCTTGAACTTGGGTTGATGGTGTCTCTCTCCTTGAACTCAGGTTGAGGGCGTCTCTCTCCTTGAACTCAGGTTGACGGCGTTCTTTCTAGAACTCCAGTTGACGGCGTCTCTCTCCTTGAAATCGGGTTGACGGCGTCTCTCTCCTTGAACTCGGGTTGACAGCGTCTCTCTCCTTGAACTCGGGTTGACAGCGTCTCTCTCCTTGAACTTCGGTTGAGGGCGTCTCTCTCCTTGAACTTGGGTTGACAGCGTCTCTCTCCTTGAACTCGGGTTGAGGGCGTCTCTCTCCTTGAACTCGGGTTGACAGCATCTCTCTCCTTGAACTCGGGTTGAGGGCGTCTCTCTCCTTGAACTCGGGTTGAGGGCGTCTCTCTTCTTGAATTTGGGTTGACAGCGTCTCTCTCCTTGAACTCGGGTTGAGGGCATCTCTCGTCCTTGAACTCAGGTTAATGGCGTCTCTCTCCTTGAACTTGGGTTGACGGTGTCTCTCTCCTTGAACTCGGGTTGACGGCGTCTCTCTCTTTGAACTCGGGTTGACAGCGTCTCTCTCCTTGAACTCAGGTTGAGGGCGTCTCTCTCCTTGAACTTGGGTTGACGGTGTCTCTCTCCTTGAACTCAGGTTGACGGTGTCTCTCTCCTTGAACTTGGGTTGACGGTGTCTCTCTCCTTGAACTCGGGTTGACAGCGTCTCTCTCCTTGAACTCGGGTTGACAGCGTCTCTCTCCTTGAATTCAGGTTGAGGGCGTCTCTCTCCTTGAACTCGGGTTGACGGCGTCTCTCTCCTTGAACTCGGGTTGAGGGCGTCTCTCTCCTTGAACTTGGGTTGACGGTGTCTCTCCTTGAACTCGGGTTGACGGCGTCTCTCCTTGAACTCGGGTTGAGGGCGTCTCTCTCCTTGAACTTGGGTTGACGGTGTCTCTCTCCTTGAACTCGATTGACAGCGTCTCTCTCCTTGAATTCAGGTTGAGGGCGTCTCTCTCCTTGAACTTGGGTTGACAGTGTCTCTCTCCTTGAACTCATTTTGAGGGCGTCTCTCTCCTTGAACTTGGGTTGACGGTGTCTCTCTCCTTGAACTCTGGTTCACAGCGTCTCTCTCCTTGAACTCATGTTGACGGCGTCTCTCTCCTTGAACTTGGGTTGACGGTGTCTCTCTCCTTGACCTCATGTTGATGGCGTCTCTCTCCTTGAACTCGGGTTGACGGCGTCTCTTTCCTTGAACTCGGGTTGACGGCGTCTCTGTCCTTGAGCTCGGGTTGACGGCGTCTCTGTCCTTGAGCTCGGGATTACGGCGTCTCTCTCCTTGAGCTCGGGTTGACGGCGTCTCTCTCCTTGAGCTCGGGTTGACGGCGTCCCTCTCCTTGAGCTCGGGATTACGGCGTCTCTCTCCTTGAGCTCGGGATGACGGCGTCCCTCTCCTTGAGCTCGGGTTGATGGCGTCTCTCTCCTTGAGCTCGGGATTACGGCGTCTCTCTCCTTGAGCTCGGGTTGACGGCGTCTCTCTCCTTGAATTCGGGTTGATGGCGTCTCTCTCCTTGAGCTCGGGATTACGGCGTCTCTCTCCTTGAGCTCGGGTTGACGGCGTCTCTCTCCTTGAATTCGGGTTGATGGCGTCTCTCTCCTTGAGCTCGGGTTGACGGCGTCTCTCTCCTTGAATTCGGGTTGACGGCGTCTCTCTCCTTGAATTCGGGTTGACGGCGTCTCTCTCCTTGAGCTCGGGTTGACGGCGTCTCTCTCCTTGAACTCGGGTTGACGGCGTCACTCTCCTTGAATTCGGGTTGACGGCGTCTCTCTCCTTGAGCTCGGGTTGACGGCGTCTCTCTCCTTGAGCTCGGGATTACGGCGCTCTCTCCTTGAGCTCTGGTTGACGGCGTCTCTCTCCTTGAATTCGGTTTGACGGCGTCTCTCTCCTTGAGCTCGGGATTACGACGTCTCTCTCCTTGAGCTCTGGTTGACGGCGTCTCTCTCCTTGAATTCGGGTTGACGGCGTCTCTCTCCTTGAATTCGGGTTGACGGCGTCTCTCTCCTTGAGCTCGGGTTGACGGCGTCTCTCTCCTTGAGCTCGGGATTACGGCGTCTCTCTCCTTGAGCTCTGGTTGACGGCGTCTCTCTCCTTGAATTCGGGTTGACGGCGTCTCTCTCCTTGAGCTCGGGATTACGACGTCTCTCTCCTTGAGCTTGGGTTGACGGCGTCTCTCTCCTTGAGCTCGGGATTACGGCGTCTCTCTCCTTGAACTCTGGTTGACAGCGTCTCTCTCCTTAAGTCGGGTTGACGGCGTCTCTCTCCTTGAACTCGGGTTGACAGCGTCTCTCTCCTTAAGTCGGGTTGACGGCGTCTCTCTCCTTGAGCTCGGGATTACGACGTCTCTCTCCTTGAGCCCGGGTTGACGGCGTCTCTCTCCTTGAGCTCGGGATTACGACGTCTCTCTCCTTGAGCTCGGGTTGATGGCGTCTCTCTCCTTGAGCTCGGGATTACGGCGTCTCTCTCCTTGAGCTCGGGTTGACGGCGTCTTTCTCCTTGAACTCTGGTTGACAGCGTCTCTCTCCTTAAGTCGGGTTGACGGCGTCTCTCTCCTTGAACTCGGGTTGACAGCGTCTCTCTCCTTAAGTCGGGTTGACGGCGTCTCTCTCCTTGAACTTGGGTTGACGGCGTCTCTCCGTGGCTGCAGGAGCAGAGAGACATGCTGCAGGGTCTACGGCAGGCGGCCTTCGAGACGGACACGGAGAACAGCCTCAGTCACGAGAGACGGCGTTCGCTCTGCGCCAAAGAGTACAAGAAGCTGGGATTTTCGGTAAGCGGCTGCCGTTCACCTGCACGAGTCTGTCTCTGAACGCTGTTTCACCACAATGATCCTCGTCCCCCAGAACAACAGCAACCCGGGTCAGGACCTGGTCCGCACGCCCCCCGGTCTCCTGGCCCTGGACACCATGCACTACTTCGCCTCCCGGTACCCTGACGCCTACAGCAGGGTGAGCATCCTCCGTCCTCCTCGTACCGGCGTTTACTCAGTCTGAAGGTGTTGATGAAGCCTCGCTGTGATGTTTGGCAGTTTGTGCTGGAGAACAGCAGCAGAGAGGACAAGCACGAGTGCCCGTTCGCCCGGAGCAGCATCCAGCTCACGCTCATCCTGTGTGAGATCCTCCGCATCGGAGAGCCGCGTAGGTTCCTTATTTTACATTTTTTATTTTTATATTGTGAGACCATTAAAATGCAGTGTTTACTGTCAGACAACATACATTACTTCTGCTCACAGTTTAATGTGCGTGTGCATAAAAAAAGAACAACAAAAAGATAAACAAACAAAAATGAACAGACATTTGAGAACATTGAACCAAGTGGGAAAGGTAGATCTATATAAAAGGGTAAATAAGGAAATTGCTACCAGGGAGTCCTGAGGTAAAGCATATGTGTCACAGATAAATCTTTAGGTCAAGTCAAACATTCAGTAATAAAATATGACCGTATTACCAGGTCCTTTAGTCAGTAGTTGTCTAAGACCAGCATGTTTAGCCCAACGTTTATTAAATGTCTGAAGCCCTAGAGAGAAGGGAATCTTTTCCATCAGGTAAATGTCATTTACGATACCTATCCACTCCGGTATCATGGCTGGGTCGGGTAGTAACCAGTGTCTTCTGAGTGCTTCTTTAGCAGCAGTTATCAGAATATCACATAAATATTCATCAGCTGTCCTGACCTGGAAATCTGAAATTCCTAAAAACAAAGCCGCGTATGTTCAGGCTTTCTATGGGACCGCTTGGTAAGCCGTCCGCTCACGTGTCCGTGTCCATGTCCATGTCCATGTCCGTGTTCGTGTTCGCAGCCTCGGAGACGGGGTCTGACTACCACCCGGTCTTCTTCAGCCAGGACCGGCTGATGGAGGAGCTGTTCTGCGTCTGCATTCAGCTGCTCAACAAGACCTGGAAGGAGATGAGAGCCACACAGGAGGACTTCGACAAGGTACACAGAGGATGATGAGGATGATGATGAGGATGCTGTTTACATTTGTAAATCAGATCTGGAAGTGCTCAAGAGGAAAAGTTCGAACAGTGGTAAAATGAAACGGCGTAAAAGTATCACAGTAAGAACCAATAAAACATTATTAGTGGGATTTTACAAATAAACGTGTTTTTAGAAGTTTTTTAAAAGATTCCGGAGACTGGGGGCTCTGAGGTAGGCCGGGGGGGTGGGGGTGGGTGTCACTTCTACATCTAAATCAGACAACACGCTGTCAGCTGATAGAGCACATGGAGACCTTCATGCTTCGCTGTAAACAGCCCGATTAAACGTTTCATAATAGATGATAAAACCCAAGAAACCATCTTCTGTTATTGGACGTGCCGATGCCGGGGACGCGCGCCGATGCCGGGGACGCGCGCCGATGCCGGGGACGCGCGCCGATGCCGGGGACTCGCGCCGATGCCGGGGTCGCGCCGATGCCGGGGTCACGCCGATGCCGGGGTCACTCCGATGCCGGGGACGCGCGCCGATGCCGGGGACGCGCGCCGATGCCGAGGACGCGCGCCGATGCCGGGGACGCGCGCCGATGCCGGGGACTCGCGCCGATGCCGGGGAAGCGCGCCGATGCCGGGGTCGCGCCGATGCCGGGGACGCGCGCCGATGCCGGTGACTCGCGCCGATGCCGGTGACTCGCGCCGATGCCGGGGACGTATGCCGATGCCGGGGACTCGCGCCGATGCCGGGGACGTATGCCGATGCCGGGGACGCGCGCCGATGCCGGGGACGTATGCCGATGCCGGGGAGTCTCGCCGATTCCGGGGACGCGCCGATGCCGGGGACGTGTGCGGATGCCGGGGACGCGCCAATGCCGGGGACGTATGCCGATGCCGGGGAGTCTCGCCGATTCCGGGGACGCGCCGATGCCGGGGACGTGTGCCGATGCCGGGGACTCGCGCCGATGCCGGGGACTCTCGCCAATGCCGGGGACTCGTGCCGATGCCGGGGACTCGTGCTGATGCCGGGGACTCGTGCTGATGCCAAGGACTCGCCGATGCCGGGGACACGCAGATGCCAGGGACTCGTGCCGATGCCGGGGACTCGCGCCGATGCCGGGGACTCTCGCCAATGCCGGGGACTCGTGCTGATGCCGGGGACTCGTGCTGATGCCGGGGACTCGTGCTGATGCCAAGGACTCGCCGATGTCGGGTATTTGCCGATGCCGGGGATGCGCCGATGCCGGGGATGCGTGCTGATGCCGGGGATGCGTGCCGATGCCGGGGACGCGCTGATGCCGGGGACGCGCCGATGCCGAGGACGCGCGCCGATGCCGGGGACGCGCGCCGATGCCGGGGACTCGCGCCGATGCCGGGGAAGCGCGCCGATGCCAGGGACGGCGCGCCGATGCCGGGGTCGCGCCGATGCCGGGGACGCGCGCCGATGCCGGGGAGCGCGCCGATGCCGGGGACTCGCGCCGATGCCGGGGACGCGCGCCGATGCCGGGGACGCGCGCCGATGCCGGTGACTCGCGCCGATGCCGGGGACGTATGCCGATGCCGGGGACTCGCGCCGATGCCGGGGACGCGCGCAGATGCCGGGGACGCGCGCAGATGCCGGGGACGCGCGCCGATGCCGGGGACGCGCGCCGATGCCGGGGAGTCTCGCCGATTCCGGGGACGCGCCGATGCCGGGGACGTGTGCGGATGCCGGGGACGCGCCAATGCCGGGGACGTATGCCGATGCCGGGGAGTCTCGCCGATTCCGGGGACGCGCCGATGCCGGGGACGTGTGCGGATGCCGGGGACTCGCGCCGATGCCGGGGACTCTCGCCAATGCCGGGGACTTGTGCCGATGCCGGGGACTCGTGCTGATGCCGGGGACTCGTGCTGATGCCAAGGACTCGCCGATGCCGGGGACACGCAGATGCCAGGGACTCGTGCCGATGCCGGGGACTCGCGCCGATGCCGGGGACTCTCGCCAATGCCGGGGACTCGTGCTGATGCCGGGGACTCGTGCTGATGCCGGGGACTCGTGCTGATGCCAAGGACTCGCCGATGCCGGGGACACGCAGATGCCAGGGACTCGTGCTGATGCCAAGGACTCGCCGATGTCGGGTATTTGCCGATGCCGGGGATGCGCCGATGCCGGGGATGCGTGCTGATGCCGGGGATGCGTGCCGATGCCGGGGACGCGCCGATGCCGGGGACGCGCCGATGCCGGGGACGCGCCGATGCCGGGGACGTGTGCGGATGCCGGGGACTCGCGCCGATGCCGGGGACGCGCCGATGCCGGGGACGTGTGCCAATGCCGGGGACTCGCGCCAATGCCGGGGACTCTCGCCAATGCCGGGGACGCGGCGATGCCGCGGACTTGCCGTTGCCGGGGACGCGCCGATGCCGGGGACTCGTGCTGATGCCGGGGGCTCGTGCTGATGCCAAGGACTCGCCAATGCCGGGGACACGCAGATGTCGGGTATTTGCCGATGCCGGGGATGCGCCGATGCCGGGGATGCGTGCTGATGCCGGGGATGCGTGCCGATGCCGGGGACTCGCCGATGCCGGTGATGCGTGCCGATGCTGTGGACTCGTGCCGATGCCGGGGATGCGTGCCGATGCTGTGGACTCGCGCCGATGCCGGGGATGCGTGCCGATGCTGTGGACTCGCGCCGATGCCGGGTATGCGTGCCGATGCCGGGGACTCGCCGATGCCGGGGATGCGTGCCGATGCCGGGGATGCGTGCCGATGCCGGGTATGCGTGCCGATGCCGGGGACTTGCCGATGCCAGATATCTGCTGATGCTGGGGATGTGTGCTGATGCCGGGGACTCGCTGATGCCGGGGACTTGCCGATGCCGGGGACTCGCGCCGATGCCGGGGACTTGCCGATGCCGGGGACTTGCCGATGCCGGGGATGTGTGCTGATGCCGGGGACTCGCCGATGCCGGGGACTCGCCGATGCCGGGGACTCGCCGATGCCGGGGACTCGCCGATGCCGGGGACTCGCCGATGCCGGGGACTCGTGCCGATGCCGGGGACTCGCCGATGCCGGGGACTCGCCGATGCCGGGGACTCGCCGATGCCGGGGACTCGCCGATGCCGGGGACTCGTGCCGATGCCGGGGACTCGTGCCGATGCAGGGGACTCGTGCCGATGCCGGATATTTGCTGATGCCGGGGACTCGCGCCGATGCCGGGGACGTAATGAATCGCATTACAAAAGTTGCCCCCAAAAGTAAAATTAGCTGTATTTGAATATTTTAGTGAAGGATTAAAGTAAAAATAAAATGGACACAGACGTTTATGTTGTAAACTCCAGCTCCACAGTTCCAACAGTTCCTTCCTGTGTGGAGTTTGCATGTTCTCCCCGTGTATGCGTGGGTTCTCTCCGGTCTCTCCGGGTTCTCCGGCTTCCTCCCCACCGTCCAACACATGATGTCAGATTAACTGATCTAAATTGTCCCTAGGAGTGAATGTGAGTGTGAATGGTTGTCTGTCTCTCTGTGTTGGTCCTGTGACAGACTGGTTACCTGTCCAGGTGAATCTGCCTCTCACCTGATAACAGCTGGATAGACTCCAGCAACCCTGAACTGGATAAACGGTACAGAAAATGACTGACTATATATATATATATATATATATGTATATATATATATATATATATATATATATATATATATATATATATATATATATATATATATATATATTGCTGCCGTAATCAAAGCTAAAGGCGGTCCAACAAAGTATCAGAGTGAAGGAACTTTTTTTTTGTGGAGACTTTTTTTTTGGCCAGGCAGTGTATATATATATATTTTATAATTACGCATATATACATATATGTATATTAAGGCTGTCAAAAGATTAATCCTAAATTAATCTCATTGTCAAACGAGATTAATTTATTTTTCCGTACTGCTATCTGCAGAAATTTTACATTAATTTTTGTTTTACAACTTAAAGGCTAAAACCAAGCCAGGAATCTGGGAGTTTTATCAGTAAGGGGAAAAAATCCAAACCTCCATGTCCCTGTGTGAAAAGTGATCGTCCCCTAAACGTACAAACTAGTTGGACCCCATCAGCCGCAGACCAGGACCAGACCAGCTGGGAGGACGTGGAGAATCCATCCGTCCTGAAAGCGTCTGTCCTCTCCCGGTGACCACAGATCAGCAACCTCCTGACCTCCCGTGCAGGCCGGCGTCCCGAGCGCCAGCCCAGCAGACCGGCCTTTGTTTCCACTCCTGCACAACTACCCAGGATGCCCTGGGGCAAAGACAAAGGGGCATTAGGGGGACAAAGAGAAGCATGATGAGCGGCAGAAATGGAGGGAGAAGGAGTGAGGGCAACAAAGCGCCGGGGCATCAGCAGTAATTACACAACAGGAGCAACATGAAAGCTCTGCAGACAATACGGGAGGGAGGAAGAGGAGGAAGAGGAGGAAGAGGAGGAAGAGTGGGAGAGAGGGAGGAAGAGGGGGGGAGAGGAGGAAGAGGAGGAAGAGGGGGGGGGAGGAGAGAGGGAGGAAGAGGGGGGGGAGAGGGGGGGGGAGGAGGGGGAGGAGGAGAGAGGGGGGAGAGGGGGGGAGAGGGGGGGTGGAGAGGAGGAAGAGGAGGAAG
>JALJCO010000402.1:0-18729 GCA_023101725.1 Atherinomorus stipes
CTATGGTCTATGATTTCAGAATCAGTTGAGAAATTTTGAAAAAAAGCAACCTTTCTGTTCCATTCTCCTCTCGTTGTTAAGCTGCTTCTCAGCTACTTCTCAGCTACTTACTTGTTGCAGAAAGTTTCGAACCCAAAATAAAATAAATATACAGGGCCCTCAAGTTTTCAAGATCACTTGGAGTGAGATTGAGACTGAGGTGGGGCAGGGGTCATTGCCGGGAGGGAGGCAGTGGGGGGGGGGGGGGGGGGGGGGTGTCCTCTCGCGCGTCTGTACGTCCAGTCAAGGACAAAATTTTGATTTCAAAGGTGGGGGGACACACACACAGGTATTATTAATAAACTTGGCAACGGCTGATGTAGTTAAGATAAACGTAACGAAAGGTGGAATATTTATGAGCATCTTCAAATTTAAGTAATTACAATAATAAAAAATACTGCAAAATAAACTAGTTCATGTTCCTACTGCGAGTTCCTGACCAGCTCATGAACTCACTGCGAGTCGCTCACTACTATTTCTTACCAGTAAAATAATGCATTCACACGTTTACAGACTTTTTAGTTCACCAGCCTGAGTAAAAACCTGTACCTGTCCAGTTTGCTTCTTTCATCTGACAAAATATGTACAGTCATCCTCAAAGTGGGTCATACCCTAAAATTAAAGAAAAAAATCAGTCGTCAGTAAAATAAGTTTAAATTGACAAAAGTAATAATAAATAGAAATTCTATGAAAATAATGACAATGATTTTGAATTGTGGTTTGAAAGAAATATTAAAAACAAACACACAAAAATTAAAATAAGTAAACAAGCATGATGGGGCTCCTGAACTAAAACTTTGTTGTGCAACACTTTAAGGTAATCACTGCAATGAGGTGTTTTCTGTAATGTTCAGAAATACTTCTGCACTTGTTAAGTATTTTGGACCACATTTCATGGGAAAGGTGCCCTAATGTGTCTGGGACAGTTTTGTTTGGTTGGTTTTTTAAAAAATCATTTTCAACTAAAATTAAAAAACTTTACTTCACTAAAATATAATTTTGTAAAAAAAAAAAATTGTCATTGGTTTCTTGTTATTTGAATCACTATTGTCAGTTTGGCCTCTTCTTTAGTTGGAGGGTATGAAAAATTTTGAGGACGACTGTAGATGCAGGTGTCTGTACTTTAAAAGCTGTGATCCAGATTATCTCCTAACATTTGTCACAATCCTTCATCTCATGACTAATGTTTATTCTTTCAACCTCACCTGTGAGCCTCCAGCCTTTTCTCCTCCACCTCCTTCAGCTTTTCCTCCAGCATCTCCTCCTGCATCCTTACTATCCTTCACCTGACAATAATATACTCATGCATGACATCAATAGTTGGACAATTTGTGGTGCAACAAATCATAAATTTCTACATACACACTATATACAAATATATATATATATATATATATATATATATATATATATATATATATATATATATATATATGTAGTTTCACAATTATGAGTTTGGATGTATGAAATCCTGTTTGTATATTATATTTTTTCCCTTACATTATATTTATCAGCAGTGGGTCAGGGCCTGATTGGCTTCATACAATGTGGCAAGAAAGATTTATTTTAAATATATTAAGGAATCAATAATAAGCACAAGTCTCCTATAGAAATGGAGGATTGGCTTTATTCCTAGCATGAACTAAATAGTAAGAGATGTGGGTAACAACAGTATTGTTAACTAGCTTAACATGATGTATTGGTTCGTGTTAACTAGTCATATTTAGCTAACATTATCTGCATGAAACAGCTTCTACTTACATGGTTTGTTTGCGGGTGAAAACTGTGTGAAATTTTTTGCTGCTCTGACTGGTTTGCTGAACTTTCCTGACACCGTGCAGCAGCTTTGCTTTCTCCCGTATGTGATCCACACCTGCCGGCCTAGCATGCATGCGCTCACGGTGCCTTTAAAGACGGCTCGAAAAAATTGTTTTGGACAGTAAAAACAAGTGCAGGGGACCAAAACAACCTTTTGAAAGGGTGCAGGGGACTGCTTTGGCGCTTCATACGCAGTCAGTCCGAGCGAGGCTGGTTGGTTCGCTCATAACACGGCGAAATTAATTATCAGCGTGAGAAATGGCACGTGTGGCGTGTGAGCATGTGAAGTTGTTCAAATGCGTGTGTCACATGCTCAGTGCGTGAGACTTGAGAGCCCTGAATACATGAATAAAATGTTTAAACATGGAAGAGGCGTAACACGGAACACAGGCAGTCAGCTGTCTGGGAAGTGTGAGCAGGGATTGAATGAGAGCAGAAAGAAGTGAGACGAACAGCTACGTTGACCAATGTAAGCCATGCGGCCGGATGGCTCGTATTGATTAACGTTTTTGCAGCCCAGCAGCCACTAGACTGAATGGATTTTTTTTTCTAAATTTTTTCTGCTCTTCACATTGCGTAGATTGTACTATAGGACCATTCCCACCATCTAAATGAAGTTATTAATAATGATCAAACTTTCAAATCGTAGACCATAGCTTTAACAATACTCTGCTCAGTCCTTCTCACTTTCCCTTCTCACCTCCGTGTTCTTTTATTCAAACATGCTGGTTGCTCGTACAGATGTTACATAATGTTCACTTTCTAAGGTCAAACTAAATGCTGCATATTTTCTATCAAGCACTTGAAAAAATATAAACAGAAAACTGGTTACATTGGAAACAGAAAAAAGTTACATTTGATACAAGAGCAGATTTAAAAAAGGAAAATATAAAATAATTATATTTGATTTAGAAGTCATGAATTACAGTCGAGGAAGCAGACAACGCTGCCAAAAAAAGGAAGAAGAAAAAAAGCCAGCTTGAGTTGACAGGGATTAATCAAGTCAGTTGCAATTTTAAAGACTGAGCTGGATTTTTTTCAACACATTATAAAAAAAAACAAAGACAGGATTGTATCACCCTAAAACATCACAATAGTCCAGCCATTCCTCTCTCTAGCTAGCGTGGAGGTATTATTGCATGCTTTTTTTTTTTGTTCATTGGGCTTCTTATTCATCTGACCTGCTTTAAATCATAAGCCCTCATGGACTCTTAAGGTCCTCTATGAGGGGTTATATAGGACAAAATACATGTTGAACCCCTGTGACATGTTTATATGATTATAATCACTTGAAATTAAAGGCCCTGTACCTGATTTTATTTTAATCTCTTTCAGAGAAATGCTTTCTACACGTTATAATGTGTGTTAAAAGAGGTAATTTCATAAAAATAAATCACTCATTGATTGCGTATATGCATGAATCCAGGCCTTTTTAGTTTAGGTTTCTAAGGATGGCGTGACGCTCTCTGCATGCCAATGCGGTTCGTTCTACATAAGTTTCGGTTTCCAATCAGCCACTCACAGCGTTTTCTAACGAGGAGCGCCCTCCTCTCTCGCGTGCACGGCAGCACTTGTAAACAGAACTGCATGGCGTCTGCCGAAGGGAAAGTGGCGATACCGCAGCAAAACAGCCTGTAAGCATCAAAACTGAGGAGGAGAGAGATGAAACGCAGGAGAGACCAAAGAAGGAATAAAGTTTGTGTTCTCGGTGGATTGTACTGAAGGTAGAGAGCAGCTGGACGCCTCGGACTGAATGTGGACTGGAAGTCCACCTGGACAGGTATTTTTTTCAGTAACATTTACGTCCTCGGTTGCTGGCGCTTCCTCTGCTGGTCTGCCGTATATAACAGTGATATTTACACCATAACACAACGAAGCTTTACATCAGTGCTTCTGATGGGGCTGGTTAGAAACTTTTATCAGGCTGTCATGTTGTAATGTCGCCTATAACATCATAACTCGTCATAACTGTGCATCTGTGTACATCACTGTAGTTACGGTAAACTACCGGTTATGATAGAAAATGTCATTTAGCTGATCCGCAGCCATTTACTGCAACCAAAACAGTAATTTCACTGGAAGATGCAAGTTTTCTCTGGATAGTTTCTTTGTGCACGAGTATGAAACGTGCACGTTGTTTCGTGCATGTTGAGTGGGAGGAGAGAAAAACGAGAGCAGGAGCGTTTCTCACTGGGAGAAACAGTTAGGGGCGGGGCTTACAGTTCAAACTACACTGTTCACCTCGCTCACGGTTCGCAAATGTGCAAAATCAGGTATCGCGCCTTAAAATCCCACATGCACACAATCATCACACATTTAAAAAGTATCAAATTAAAAAATAATGCTACTAAAACATCCACCTTATTCCCAGACAAGACAGATGTCACCGGGCACACATACTTCATATGTTTCCGTGCCGGGTCAGCTGTTTGACACGTTACATCAGGATTTCCCAGTCAATTGTCTTACAAGTCATACCAGAAAGTCCTCAGCTGTCCTGAGGAAGGTTTAAGTGTCAGAAAGGAAAACAGCAAGATGATCAATACATCCTATACCCATTTTAATGAAGGATACCAGTAATGTATGAAAAACCCATGTGTGCATGAGCTCATCGTAGTACACATGAGATTATATGTCCCGCCTGTGATTACATGATCTTGCAGATTTAGTAACACAAAGCCCACTTGCAGGTGCACTGAGCACGGTGTAAATGCTCCTGCCGTGGAACTAAAATGGCTCCAAGACGCTTGATAAATATGGAGCTTGATCTTTTCAAAAAGTCTATTTCTAACCTACAGTGGGCTCTCTGCACAACTCCACTACTTCTTGAACTTAAATTAGCTCCTTTGTTTCCTTCCTGTCTTTCATTACAGGGCAAACTGATTAATCCAGGTGTGTCTGGAACATTGTTGTTGTGGTTACTGAGGTCAGGCATAAATCAATTTGTCCAGTAATAAAAGAAAGGAAACAAAGGAGCTGCAATAAGTTCAGGAAGTAGGCGAGTTGTGCATCGAGCCAATTACTCCTGAACTCAGCGGCACGTGTTCTGATGAGGACCAGAGGGTAAAACACATTACATCAGTTTTTTTAATTACTGCATTGGCTCCCTGTGTGTTTCAGGATTGATTTGAAGGTTCTTTAGTTATTTATAAACATCTTAAAGGAAAAGTTTCTTTTCTTTTAACCTGGACCTTATTTCTAGTAGTATATACGTGCATTTACTCACCGGTAAAGTTTCTGCATCACTTTGAGTCCTTGATTCACACTTCAGTGTACATCCAGTGATAATGGCGGAGACGAGGCAGCGACTATATAAGACCTTATCTGCAGTAAAACTCCTCGATTTTCGCCAATACTTTTAGTAGAATGAAAAAACAAACAAGTACTATTGTTCTGTGAGTCCAGATTTAGCTTTGCATTAGTTATCAGGTAGTTCTAGACACTTTTCAGGGCCGCATGTTCATGATGCGGGCTTCCGTAGTTGAGCTGAGAAAAGCAGCTCGCTGCCAAGACAACAAAAACACAATTTGTGAAACTCTGAACTCACGGGACAATAGCACTCATTCGTTCATTCATTCTACTTAAAGAATTGATAAAATGAAGGAGTTTTACTGCAGATAATGTCTTATATAGTTGCTGCCCCATCTCTGCCATTATTATTGGATGTACACCGAAAGCTGAATCAAGTTATATCCTCCGAAGGACTCAAAGTGATGCAGAAACTTTACCGGTGAGTAAATGTATGTATAAACTCCTAGAAATAAGGTCCAGGTTGATCAAAAAAAAGAAACTTATCCTTCAATGCTCTTGGACCTTCTTAATTATCTGACCTGCTTTTAGATTATGTACCCTTGCAGACCCTGACGTCCTCTATGAGGGTCCACATAGGACAAAATGCATTTTGAACTCTCAAAAACACCCCCGTTTGCTTGTCATGCTTATATGATTATCGTCACTTGCAAATGAAAGATAAAATTACCCCCTAAAAACACACACTATAAACATCTCACATATGAAAAATAGTGGAAAATCAAAGATAAATGCTACTAAAACCTCACACACAAACATGTAAGACACTATACATATTTGAATGAGTGAAAACAGTCATATTTTAAATATATGTGAGATTGTATGAGCAGTACAGCAGTATGACAGATTATGCATTTTGTAGCTAATAGTTAGAATTACAGTATGTGTGAGCTAACATTGGTTTGTATGAGAATTTATTGTGTGAGAGAGGTGATTTTGTCTGACTTTTCCAGGCAGCACTTTCTTGAGACACCGTTATGGAATACCACCCCCCCCCCCCCCCCCCCCCTTAAGTTCTTATAAGCGGTTATTTACAATGAACACAACACATTATTTGCAGATTTGCAGTGAAATCTTCCATTTTGTTGTCTCTATTTTGTGTGAACATGCATGTGTCTTTCTAAAGAATTCTGCCATCTAAATAATTCACCACAAACTTCACAGGGAAATGGTTTCTCTCCTGTGTGGATTCTCATGTGTGTATTTAAGCTTCCCTTTACACTAAATCTTTGTCCACATTCATCACACCTGAATGGTTTCTCTCCTGTGTGGATTCTCATGTGTTGGTTTAAGTATGCCTTTCGACTAAATCTTTGTCCACATTCACCACAGTTGAATGGTTTCTCTCCTGTGTGGATTCTCATGTGTTTGTTTAAGCTTCCCGATTCACTAAATCTTTGTCCACATTCATCACAGCTAAATGGTTTTTCTCCTGTATGGATTCTCATGTGTTGATTTAAGCTTCCCTTTACACTAAATTTTTGTCCACATTCACCACAGTTGTATGGCTTCTCTCCTGTGTGGACTCTCATGTGTTGGTTTAACTTTCCTGTCTCACTAAATCTTTGTCCACATTCATCACAGATGAATGGTTTCTCTCCTGTGTGGACTCTCATGTGTTGGTTTAACTTTCCCCTTTCACTAAATCTTTGTCCGCATTCATCACAGCTGACTGGTTTCTCTCCAGTGTGGATTCTCATGTGTTTGTTTAAACTTCCCTTTTCATAAAATCTTTTTCCACATTCATCACAGCGGAATGGTTTTTCCCCTGTGTGGATTCTCATGTGTTTGATTAAACTTCCCTTTTCACCAAATCTTTGTCCACATTCATCACAGCTGAATGGTTTCTCTCCTGTGTGGACTCTCATGTGTTGGCTTAAGTGTGACTTTCTACTAAATCTTTGTCCACATTCATCACAGCTGAATGGTTTTTCCCCTGTGTGGATTCTCATGTGTTTGTTTAAGTTTCCCTTTAAACTAAATCTTTGTCCACATTTATCACAGCTGAATGGTTTTTCTCCTGTGTGGATTCTCATGTGTTGGTTTAATTTTCCCTTTTCACTAAATCCTTGTCCACATTCATCACAACTGAATGGTTTTTCCCCCCGTGTGGATTCTCATGTGTCCGTTTAAGTTTCCCTTTAAACTAAATCTTTGTCCACATTCATCACAGCTGAAAGGTTTCTCCCCCGTGTGGATTTTCATGTGGTTGTTTAAGCTTCCCCTTTGACTAAATCTTTTTCCACATTCATCACAGCTGAATGGTTTTTCCCCTGTGTGGATTCTCATGTGTTTTTTTAAACTTCCCTTTTCACTAAATCTTTGTCCACATTCATCACAGCTAAATGGTTTCTCCCCGGTGTGGATTTTCTCGTGTCTTATTAGGTTTCCCTTTTGACTAAATCTTTGTCCACATTTATCACAGCGGAATGGTTTCTCCCCCGTGTGGATTCTCATGTGTTGGTTCAAGTGTGACTTTAGACTAAACGTTTGTCCACATTCATCACAACTGAATGGTTTCTCCCCTGTGTGGATTCTCATGTGTCCGTTTAAGTTTCCCTGTTTACTAAATCTTTGTCCACATTCATCACAGCTGAATGGTTTCTCCCCTGTGTGGACTCTCATGTGTTTCCTAAGCTCTACTTTATTATCACAGATTTCACCACAAACAGCACATTTAACTCTCTTTTTTTCTGTGTGGACTATTTTCTGAAGTTTTTCATTTTCATTTGCTTCAAAACATTTGCTATGATTCAAACTCAAAGACTTCTTTGTTAAGTGTCTCTGAAGAGATGGTTGGCCACAAAACTCTTCTCCACATTTGGTGAAGCTCAGGGACTTTTTGGCAGTGTTGCACTTAATATTACTGTGTACACTCGACCCTTGTGCCCTGATATCATTCAGAGTTTCATCGCTTTTATCCCACCCTGATTTGTATGCAACTTCTCTGGTTTGTATTTCATCTGGTGAGGCTCTGGGTCCTTCTTGTCCAGACTCCATAAGGAAACCCCTTCGTAATCGCCAACAACTGCTGCACTTCTGCAGGGAAAACTGAAACAAGAAAGAAAGCTTCAGCTGGATTTCATGACAACACAGAAACATTTCCACCTCTTCCCTTCACAGATTTTTCAAAATCACACTCAAAATGTGGGAATACACGGTAAATCCTCAGTCAACATTTTCAGTGAAGTATAAAATATCAAATAATGTACACGAGATGGTAATAAGAAAAGGCAATTATTTCAACTTTACCTGTTGATCAACAAACAACACAGTGCTGCAGTAAAGAAGTGGTTGGTGTACTAACAAATTCATGTCACCATTTTTTGGGGGGGGGGGGTTCTGTGGTTTGCAGCAAAATGACAAGTAAACTGATGGCTGCCGTGGGCTAAACCCAGGGTTGGGCCTTCTGACAGACGCATGTTCCAAAGAACTACTACAAAGCAATACAGTCGTTAGAAATACATTTATTCATTGCATCAATCATGTTCCAAACTCCATGTAATCATAACAGACTGCAAATATATACATGTCTACAGAAAATATGACTCACCCCAACTCACCCCACTTTCTCATGCGAAACACCTGTAAATCTGTACGTGCACCTTTCTAACTTCATGACGCACACGCCCGCTGCAACACACCCAACACCCAGCTGCTGATGCTTTGTGTCATCTGTTATCTAATGAATGAATATGCAGTCGTACTAGTATGGCTCCTACACCCTACGATCACCTCCAGCTTCATTCCTTCTCTCAGGTGGTTTGTCCTGCAGCCAAACTTCCTGCCTGCTGGCGCTCTGCTTTCCCATCTGCATTTAACACACCGACTGAAAATTTAATACCTGCAGCTAAATTCATGGTAAATTTAAGACATTTTAAGACCTTAATTTCCAGGATTTCAATTTAAGACTTTTTAAGACTTATTAAGGACCCGCGGGAAACCTGAGCTATACTTGTAATGAAAATCAAGTGTGGACAAAACTAAGCATTGGGAAAAAGCACTTACTCATGGTAGTTTCACAATACTGACAAAGATTAATCCAAGAGAGCTGACGAAGAACCAGACAGACAGAATGTCCTTTTGTTTACATGTGATTCTGTGATGTCACAGATCTAGCAACACAGGGTGCGCTTTGGGGCGCGCCGTGGAGGTCGGAGTATGGTGCAGCCGGTACGCAGTCCGCAGAGACCCGGTGCAAAACCGGGGTAAGAGTTAGCAAGCACTACAAAAATAAACTAAGGTCTGACCCATGTATCCTGCAGCCCCCCAACATCTGTTATTCGAACACTAACTCTAGCTCTAAAGGTTAGTCTATTTTAATCGCAATTTTTCCCCCGCGCAACTTTTCCATGTTTTGCTCTTCGTGTAGTTTCCTCGTTGCACAGTAGGAGCAACATAAGCCCCGTTTCCACCAGCGGGTCTGGGTCGGGTCGGGCCGGATCGGTCCACGTTTTTTTGCGTCTCCACAGATAAAAACTGGGACGGGTACCCTTATATCCGACCCGACCCGGACTACTTTTTTGGCACCCTTCGGTAGGGGTACCGATCTAACCGATCCGGACCAAAGAGGTGGAGCTAATACACAGCAATCAGCTGATTCATTGAAAAATCCGCCACTTCCCGCGTGACCCAGCGTAAAAACAAAGCCGGGGTTACTCCTTTCTTTTTCTGTCACGTGTGGCGCCGGTGTTTTGGTTAAACGGCGTTACACGGCGATGATGTCGCACAATCACGTTGCAGCGCTGTCCAGCTAATTCTCCGCCTCCAGAATAAGGGTACAGGTTGCTGTGGGGACACAGCGTGAAATCAACACATCCGTACCCAAACCCACCCGATCCGGCCTGGCCCGGCCCGACCTGACCCAGACCCGCGGGTGGAAACGGGGCTATAGAAGTTCCCATGATTACTTAGTAGGACCTCTGCTCTGGTGTGTGGGGGACACACGATCCCTGCAATGACGGAGTGATCGCGGCCACTCCTTTCTGTAGCCTGTGTGAAAATCAGCTGCAGGACCACATTTGTGCACGGAGAGGGGGGGGTTGCAGTCATGTCCTCAGGTGATCTGTCAATCACTCAGGAATGTGATGTTACAAAATCGACTTTAGAAATCACCTAAAATGTCCAACCCTATCAAAGAATAAAGCAGACCATGAACAGACTGCACAAATATGCACTACTGGGTCAGGTTGACCTAAACGTCTGAACGTTTCCAGGAAACATGAAGAATTTAGACTTCTGACCATAAATCCCCCTTTAGAACAAAGTTCCTTCTTCCTCACTCAGCCTTGACATATTGATTAGAGTTAAATAGTTCACTGTTTGGGCCTCATTTAGTTCAGCAGCTAGACTGAACTGCTGTTGAACAGATTTTAATTCAAGTTTGATTATTACTGATTATTTCAGAACATTTCAATCCTTCTTCAGAAGGTGTTGAATCTTCCATCAAACCTTCAACTTACCTGAAGATGATGAAGGAGGCAGAAGAATGATCCCAGATAGAAAACTTCCTGAAACAGGATGGAAATAAACATGAGATGTGAGTCAAACATATTAAATGTGAGCTACAGGGGTTAGACAATAAAACTGAAACACTTGGTTTTAGACCACAATCATTTATTATTATGGTGTGGGGCCTCCTTCTGCAGCCAATACAGCGACATCGTCTTCGAAATGACATATACAAGTCCTGAACAGTGGTCAGAGGGATTTTAAGCCAAACTACTGCAGGATAGTGGCCAGGTCACTACGTGATGCTGGTGGAGGAAAACGTTTCTTGACTAGCTCCTCCAAAACACCCCAAAGTGGCTCAATAATATTTAGATCTGGTGATTGTGCAGGCCATGGGAGATGTTCAACTTTACTTTCATGCTCATCAAACCAATCATTCACCAGTCCTGCTGTGTGTGTTGGTGCACTATCATCCTGATACACTGCACCGCCTTCAGGATACAATGTTTGAACCATTGGATGCACATGGTCCTCGAGAATGGTTCGGTAGTCCTTGGCAGTGACACGCCCATCTAGCACAAGTATTGGGCCAAGTGAGTGCCATGATATGGCCGCCCAAACCATCACTGATCCACCCCCATGCTTCACTCTGGCCATGCAACAATCTGGGTGGTACGCTTCTTTGGGGCTTCTCTACACCGAAAACTCTCCCGGATGTTGGGAAAACAGTAAAGGTGGACTCATCAGAGAACAATACATGTTTCACATTGTCCACAGCCCAAGATTTGTGGTCCTTGCACCATTGAAACCGACATTTGGCATTGGCATGAGTGACCAAAGGTTTGGCTATAGCAGCCCGACCGTGTATATTTACCCTGTGGAGCTCCCGATGGACAGTTCTGGTGGAAACAGGAGAGCTGAGGTGCACATTTAATTCTGCTAAAGATAAATGAAGATTGACCACCAGGCTGGTCCAATTCAGCCATGAAACCTCCCACACTAAAATGGCAGGTGTTTCAGTTTCATTGTCTAACCCCTGTACATGTTACTTGATGCACAATGAGATACTGAGCATACTAATGAATACTGAAATACTATCACATGACATGATTACATATTAACCTGGTGTCTACAAATAGCCCAACCATGAATGACCTAAAATATGCGAGTACAGCTGATTAAATGATCCTAATGAAATAAATGGACCTGATCAGCACCCAGAGACGAACCAATGATTAAATATAATGTGGTATTTGTACAAATCAATACTCTATGCCCCTGCCTGTGCAGGGTGGGCATTCCCTAACCACCACTAACTGATCTCACAACTGTCTTCACACGAGGGTGAAAATTTAAGAGGTGAAAGTTGGTGAAACATCCTTCATGACCTCCACTAATTGAGCGATTGCAGCCAGAGCCAACTGTTTATGCACAAAACGGTCCAGATTCCTAGCATATCCACACACAAAACATGTTCCCTGATATTCTTGGAACGTGTCACAGTGGTCACCACCAAACCAGACCATCTTCCTCATCCTCACCCTTCATACTAAAACTGTTCTAATCTCCCATGATGACGACACCATGAATTATATCCTTACTGATGAAATTAGCAGAAGATGGAAACTCAGAACTAAATAATATGAAAAATCAACTATTGAAACAGAAACATAATCCAGCTGGTCTTCTGGGAGACGGACCAGAGTATACCCACTAGAATAAACTAGACTACACAACTGCACGTCTCCCCCAGAAGTTCAGCAGTGGCTACGAGGCTGAAACAAACAGCCAAGTTAGAAAAAACTAAGAAATTCAACACTACGCAGCTCTAGAAAAATGAAAAAGCTGCACCTGTTTCTGCTGAAACTTTAGGCTGAGAATATACTGGCTGACCAACAAGGAGGAGCGTCACCAGAAAAGCAGAGCAGCCTGCATCAGACTCAGCCCGTGTGTTAGAGCTGCACCTGGAGGCTGTCTGGAAGAAATCTGAGGGGAAATGACCAGTAGGAGACGCTGGCATATTATTTCTAAAAGGAACAAAGTCCAACAATCTAGATGTTTATGGCTGGGTGAGCAGACATAAACGTGGCAGAATATCACCAAAGAGGAGCTGCGTGTCACCAAATTCATGTCCAAGGAGATCGTTCTCATGAAAAACAATGGATTCAATCTAAATTCAGGGGAGGGAAATTTACCACAAACACCATGGTTTCATTCAGTTCAGTGAAGCTAGCACTTTAAAGGAGTGATGACATAGCAGTTAAAAACTAGTTTATGTTGTTGGCATTACTGCATATGTAAATACTCCGCTGTAAAAAACGGCATTTTTTACAGCGGAGTATTGTTTTGAAACGCCAGACCTCACTTCCTCAGTAATACAGTTGGGTCCGGTGATGATATGGAGCTTTACCCGGAGACCACGTTGACTTCATTTTGATTGGCTACACCTTATTTCGCTATGACCTTATTTGGAGAATCTAGGTCAAGCTGCGATCGGAGTTTGCTAAAGGCTAACTGCTAGCAACATGGGCAGTTCAGACAGTGTGAGCTACGTTTATCAGACAAGACAGCATTTAGAAAATAAATAAACTTACAGGTAATGACAAGGTTGTGGCCCCCTCCCTCAGTGTTGCTGCAGAAGTTTGCTTTTAAATCCATTTGTTTGAAAATCCAGACCTGACTGCACAGAAGTTACTACTAGCTCCATACACGAAGCTGAATCAGACAGGGAGGGGAGGGGGGGAGCGGACGTGCATAAACCGTTAGGAGAGAGAGAGGGGGGAGAGAGGGGGGGGCGCTGTTTACTTGATAGTGTGCTCTTATTGGAGCAATTAAATTACGTAGAATGATAGAACTACGTAGAATGATAGCCTGCTGTCTGATTCAACTGTTTCTGAGCAGAGAGACAAAGCTGACAGACCATAAACAGGAACTTTGATTCTCACTCTGGACATTCACATGGCCTCATCAGTGCACAACAGATCATATTATACACCCAAAACCCCAGAAAAGTGAAATTTGATGTCATGGCACCTTTAAGATGATTTTGGAAATAATACATTTTCCTTATTTAGCCCCGCCCACTTTTCCAACAGAGGCATTTTCACACTGGCTTGGTACTTCCAGTGAGACGTGTTCTCAATATTGTTCAATAGAAAACATTACACTGAAAGAATTGAAAACCTGACTGAAAAGCTAAAAAAAAAACATCTGGTTCACCAGTTCTCATACAGTTTTTCTCAATTGCTAAAACACAATTTTTGAAATGTCCCCTCAGTTTTTCACAACTTTAAACACTAAACCCCAAACTCAAACTACTTTCCCAAAACCTCTTTTTCTTGCTGCAAAAGGAAGTTTTTGACTCAAAACAGCATCACCTGGCCTCAGAAAGAGCCACTATTGTCAAATCATGCCCCAAGTGCAGCAAAATGTAGAACACTACAGAGCAATCAGGAAACACTAGAAGGAAAAAAGGAAAACATAGTTCTCAGAACATCATGCTGTCAAAATGTATGTTTTCTTTTTTATTTACATCAGGCCAAATGCATCATGTCACAACACAGAGAACTCAGAACATAAAGTACTAGAGCGCAGACCTCTGCCAAGCAGAACTCGCAATGATAAAGAATCCTTCAAAAACTTCATGGATCCAGAAGATGATCTGAATCACCACCAAAATGTAATGGGTTCGTTTTTGGGCTGAGGCTCATGACTGGTGAAAATTTCAGGTCAATCCGTCCAGAACTTTTTCCATAAAGTTGCTGACAAACAGATAAACAAACCAGCGCATCAAAAACATAACCTCCTTGGTGGAGGTAATACTGTAACATGGCAGATCACAGTTGCACGGATTTCACCTAAATTAAGGCTCTGCGTCGGACCTGATTTTGTCCCCTTATGTCCTCACCTTGACCACCTCTTATGCGTACTCTTCCTCTCTGATTTCCTCTATCCATTGCAAAATCTTGACCTCCCACAGCTTCCTCAACTTGTTTATATTGGTTCCCTCATCATCAGCCAAAAGTGAAATCAATTTTGAGTCACTGTGTTTACCTGCTGACAACTGTGTCTTAGTTGTGATCAAAGTGTGCAACATGTGTTTACCATTTTGCACAGCAAGTGCATCACAATGCAAATGTGTTTGCAAGCAGTGTCTAATGATGTGAAAGGTGCTTTCGGTTTTGATCACAAGAGGACCGATTTGATACCTCGGTTTAGGCTTCTGAAAAATTGGCCTTGAGAATGAGATTTAGTGTTTTAGCAACTGAGAAAAACTGTAACAGTGAAGATGACATTAACAGCAGTCCTGTTTCCCTGAAAACTGTTGGTAGCCTCAGAGATCTACCATCTCCTGAACATGTACGGTGGCTGTATTAACTCCAGGAAAGCTCCACCCAGCAGAACCATCCTTAATCAGCACATACTCAGCTGACTCATCATCCCACACTCTTTCAGATCAGATGTACTGAGGGATTCAGATCTCTCCACAAATAAGTCACCAAGCAGGCAGCCGTGAGCCGCGGCAGGAATCAAGTAGGAGCGAAGCCATCAGCTGATTTCTGGGCGCTGGCGGCAGATTTAACACTGCGTACACACCAAACACCATTTGGGCGTCAAAATCATGCCCGATGCCCAAAGTTGGACACTGGGTCACTAAAAAGTCAGACGCTATGTTTTATCCAGCCAAGGCGCCTTTGAGGAGCCCCTCCTTTTTCTTTTTCCTGTCACCGGTCTGTCTGCACCATGACAGATGCAGGATGTCATGGTGCATCCTGCATCTGTCGGCCATATGGCCGACATAAAGCGGCTCGGCTTTATGTGATAAATAATGCAGGGAATGTCGTCGTCTGGCATCTCCTCTCTGTGTCTGGTTCACCAAATGATTCCAGGTGTTCTGACTGTGATGAGTTTCATCATTTACTCCAGGAGCTGCACTGGTGAGGGGCGCTGTCCCGATGCGGGGCAGCATTATCAGCCCAGTAAATCCCATCAGGACAGCAGGTCATCAAACCACCGTTCAGACACAGATCACAGTTTATCCTCTGTCTTCAGATAGAGAGAGAGAGGAGATTCCCCTGGTTCTTCTGGCTGTTTCTGTCCTGTCATAAAAACTGTGTGTGTGCGTCATGACACTGAGTTGCTCTGATTGGTTGACATACTTCTCCGCGCGTCAGGGTGTCAAGACGCTGGAAATTAAGCGTCTGACTTTTACGTGACCCAGCGTCCAGCTTTGGGCTTGAGGCGCGATTTTGACGCCCAAATCGCGTTGGGTCTGAACACAGCGTCAGATTTTCCAACTCCGGCATCTGTGGCCCGTGGCGCGCATCAAACACTCAAAATCTCAAAACTCGCCACGCCCAACGTGCCGCAGGGTTTTCGACGCCTCCCTGACCGCGTCGGCCATTGACTTAGCATGTAAACCTGACGCCCAAATTGCTTTGATGTGTACGCAGGGGAACAGACCACAGAGAAAAACGCTGTCTGATTTAACTGAAAATAAAAATAAAATCATTTCAAGGGCGTAAAAGTCGGCCATGACCTGTTGCATGAAGAACAAGAGCATATTCTTCTGAAAGCCAGTATGCTGATACTGACAGTCCAGCCAGCAACCTCTCACTGGGCCTGGGTGTTGGTACGAGCTAACGGAGCGTGGAGATGCCGGAATTACGAGGTAACTGGTTTTTGTGCTAACTGGTGATTTTTGCAGATGTTGCCTTCAGGAGTACTCAGCCTTTTTTCCAAACGCGCAGATTCGACAATCCACATGAGAACACAGTCTGATGCTTCACTTTGCTGTTCAATAAAGTTAAACAAAACTAAACTCTGTTTTGTTGATTTGTGACTATAAAGAGTTTTGTTGGTATGAAACTGTGGCAGGTAATAAATAAAAATGCACGTAAAAAAAAACAAAAAAACAGTGACGATATGCAGCAGGGTTCGAACCTGCGGCAAACAGAAAAAAGTCACAGTTGTTCTCAGAGGCGTAACCCACTATGCTACAAAGCTTGACACACCAGCTCACAAAGCTGTCAGATTTCAAGTCTCACCTGGTCTTCCTATGTAAACATCACAAGTTAAAGGAGTGATGAGTAAAAACTAGTTTATATTGTTGGCATTACTGCATACGTAAATACTCCAAAGAAAAAAACGGCAACAGTAGTGTAGTGTAGTATCGTTTTGAAACGCCAGACCTCACTTCCTCAGTAATACAGTTGGGTCCGGTGATGATATGGAGCTTTACCCGGAGACCACGTTGACTTCATTTTGATTGGCTACACCTTATTTGGCTATGACCTTATTTGGAGAATATGGGTCACGCTGCGGTTGGACTTTGCTAAAGGCTAACTGCTAGCAACATGGGCACTTCAGACAGTGAGCTACGTTTATCAGACAAGACAGCATTTAGAAAATAAATAAACTTGCAGGTAATGACAAGGTTGTGGTCGCCTCCCTCAGTGTTGCTGCAGAAGTTTGCTTTTACATCCATTTGTTTGAAAACCCAGACCTGACTGCACAGAAGTTACTACTAACTCCATACACGCAGCTGATGAGGGGGGGGGGGGGGCATAGACCGTTGGGAGAGAGAGAGGGGAGTGGGGGGGCTTGTTTACCTGATAGTGTGCTCTTATTGGAGCAATTAAATTACGTAGAATGATGGAACTATGTAGAATAATAAGCTGCTGTCTGATTCAACTGTTTCTGAGCTGAGAGACAAAGCTGACAGACCATAAACAGGAACTTTGATTCTCACTCTGGACATTCACATGGCCTCATCAGTGCACAACAGATCATATTATACCCCCAAAACCCCAGAAAAGTGAAAGTTAATGTCATGGCACCTTTAACATGCACACTTGTGTTATCTGGTGACATTTATTCTTGACTGAAATGAAGCTTATTCTTCACTGTATTAGTTTGCTGCTAAATAGATCAACAGTTGGGCCTGCAGCCCAGTCACGCTCATTCTGGCCAAATGTAGCCTCATTTAATCCAAAACTTGGCGAAGGTTGCCACAGAGAAAGTCGTCGCAGAGAAGTGCAGCGTTTTGTCGTTCTTTGTGGACAGATGACAGTCAGGAACGTTTTCAGTGTCAAGTCTGAAAATAACTGCGATTACATGATTTCACGCAATTACAGTTCACTAAACACGATGACTACATAACACAAGTGTGCATGTCAACTTGTGATGTTTACATAATATCAAGATGGGAAAAGTAATTTTGAAGATATGGAACATTTGTGGGTGTACTGTTCAGCTCAGTGTGTAACTTCACAAACACTATGCAAGTATTTTTGTTTTGCTACTGGTTCAAACCTAGCTGCCACTGCATTGGGCTTTTTGTATGTTTCGTCTGTTTGTTTGTTTGTTTAATGTATTGTCTGCCATGGCTTCACACCCACAACACTATATAATGTCACAAATCAGTGACAGTGTTTGTTTGCTCGGTCGCTCAGTTCTAATGAAGAGCTAAGTGAAGCGTCACGTTGTCGCTACCTGTGGATTGTGGACAGATCACACAGCATTACAAGTTGTGATTCACTAAATGAAGCACTAAAACGGCTGAATTCAGACAAAATGACAGTAAGAAAGGCTGAAAACCAAACCGTTGTTGCTATCTACTTGGTATCAAACTGCAGTGAATGTCACCAGTTAACACGATAAGCAGATAACACCGGCAGGCATGTTAACTTGTGATGTTTACATCGGAAGACCAGGAGAGACATGAAATGTGACAGTTTTGTAGGTAGTTGTGTTGAGCTTTGCGGTGTAGCGGGTTACGCCTCTCAGAAAAGGTGTGACTCTTTTCTGTTTGCCGAAGGTTCAAACCCTGCTGCATATCGTCAGACTGTATGTTTTCTTTACGTGCATTTTATTTATCACCTGCCACAGTTTCATACCAACAAAACTCTTTATACTCACAAATCAACAACACAGAGTTTAGTTTTGTTTAACTTTATTGAACAGCAAACTGAAGCATCAGGCTGTGTTCTCATGTGGATTGTCGAATCTGTGCGTTCAGAAAACAGGCTGAGTACTCCTGAAGGCAGGTTCATCCGCGGAGCTGCTGCGGAGGCAGCGATAGACTCCCGCAACTCTGACTAGACAGAAGTT